>CAEGAF010119214.1:0-95536 GCA_903067075.1 Micropoecilia bifurca
AGTCGACTGGCCAAGAAAAAAGTCATTGCAGAGAAAAGAATCGACTAGTCGATTAGTCGACTAGTCGGTGCAACCCCTAATATATATATATATATATATACTGCAGTTGTTTTCTTTGTTGAAATAATAATGGCCTAATAATAAAAACAGTCTGCATTGTTGGCAACTCAAGGAAGTGATAACAGTGAAATGGACTCCAGAAGGTCAGTGAGCTTTACCAGCACATTGTGGCTGGAGGAGGAAATGGAGAGGAAATGGAGGATACTCCTCCTGCCGGCCCGTCTGACCCGCTCAGATTACCAGTAGTGGAATAGCGTCGTCCATTTCTCTAATAAGACACAGAAAGGCTATGACCCGACTCAGGCCATCCTGCCGCCCCAAACCAACAACAAACAGTAAAATACAAACATCCAGAAGAAAAACCTTTAGACAAAAACTCACAAACCTCCCAACTAGAAATGTCCTCACAATAACACAACTTGAAATGAAAATATTAGTCTCTTAATTATTGCTGACTTCTTTGTTCATTCTAATGAGAAAGGTGACGCTGTTGAGTAAATGTTACAAAACTGTGAAGACGTTTACTCTGCGATTTGAGTTATTTACAGATTCTTAAAGTGTGTTTTAAGCTTTCCAATGGCATCAAACAATCAAAAAAGAAGAATTTGTTCTTTACTTTATTTGTAATTTAGAAGCACAAAAAAGAAAAATAGACTTGGCAGAAATGAAAATCCTCTTCTGTGCTAATAATTATGAAAATAATCCACCCATTTCTATTAACTGTATTAATCTGTTGTTATTTTATTTAATTTAATTATTTTTAATTAAATACAAATTACAATAGTTGTTGACATAGGAGAGAGTTATAAGGAACAGTTATAAAAAAAAACCTTGTTCGTGATATAGATATAGAGCTGTTCAAAGAATCAATAATGCTAGAAAATATTCTAGCATTATTTTCCTTCCACAAAGATGTCCAGTTTTTCATTTGAGTGACCTTCTTATCCATTATTATTTTTAAACACAATCCTTTAATAAGCTAGCTGTATACGTCTCAATTTGAGGAAATCAATGGTTGTTTACATGCAGTACTTTGCGGACCACTAGGGGGCGCCTGTGGGAACCACAGTCTTTATCTTGGCTTTAAATCTGGTCAGTCCTAAGACCTAAATGCCCCCTCTGATCCCTGATGGAGGGTAAATTGGTTGGCTTTGTTGGTACAACAGCGCAGATGATTTCTTGTTGCGTAATTGGCTCATTTGCAAAGCGCATTCAGAGACGAAGTGTCTGCACTGGAAGGGAAAACATGAGTGCACTTCTGGTGAACAAGAGATGCTCCCTCTGTAGTGGAAAAAAGAGACAAATCTGCCAATGTTTGGTAAAGTGAGAAAGGTTTAAGGAGTAACCTGGAGTCATGTATTCAGTGCTTGTTTTGTCGTGATCTCTTGAGGAAAGGAAAGGAGGTTGAAGTGTCCAAGGCTGTTTGCTTATTCATAGATTTAAGTGTTCCTTATTTAATTAACTAATTTATTCAGGAATCCCTTAAATTAAATATGCAACAAGTATTTTTTTTGTTGCCACATGAGATTTGCCTTCCTGGTAGAAAGCAGCAACATGGATATCAGCTTCAAATTTTGCAAACATGCAGCTCCATGTTCCAAAACTGGTTGTTGACCTTCTATCGTACAGGGTGTGAGTGAATAATGAGCTCTCTGGAGAGCAGCGTGTGAAGAATACATCTGTTTAATGTTCATTCACATCTCCAGAGCGAGGAAGAGAGGGAGGTCGGTCTTGCTCCGCTTTAGGATTAGTCACTCATTTTAACAATTTCTGCGTTTAAAAAACTCCCCAAAGAATCAATCTGCACTTTAACAGTCTTTGATTTTTACTACTGCAAACACTGGATGTTCTCCTGCGTTTAGTGGAGAATACAAAACATTTCTTGGATTCAGAGAGACATACAGCAGCAAGCAACAAATGCCAGTCCAAAGAAACCATCACACTTCTGCTACCATGCCTTACATGTGCGTTCACACCAGTCCTGTTTAGTCCACCTTAATCAAACTCCAGTGTGTTTGTCTAGGAAGTCCGGTCCGCTTGGAGAGGTGTGAATGCTCGATCGAGCTCTAAAAAAGAGAAATCTGTTCCGCCTAAAAACCTCGGTCTCGGTTTGGATGACGTGAACTCTGACGTGGTTTGAACGGCGCTCCAAAAGCAGGAAGCTAACCAAACCAAACAACCAAGGCATTCTGGGTGTGTTGTCACAGCAACGGGTCTGTGTGTAGAGTAAAGCCGACAGAAAGCAAGGACAAGCAGAATATAAAGTTGTCTGACATCTGTTTATCGGTTTATTTTCTCTTTGCTGTGGCGCAATGCAGCTTTTTAAATCTTAAAAAACCCAATAAACTGGACTAATTGCCTGGTTTTCTTGTAGAACCAGGGTTTCCCACAGTTTATCTATTATAAGCCTGGCGGGCCACCAGGCTTTACTTGTGCCCCCACCATGAAATATTGAATTATTGACCAGCATAAAAGAGAAATTTGCTTAGTCCTCTCTTTTGCATCTTGACAGAAACCAAACTGTTTATAGATTTACATCCAGGGAGAAATTTATATATTTTACATATAAAAACATCAACAACTTTCTCAGCTTTAGTTTAAGCAATATTTTGTAGAAATCAGGTAAGAAATAGGAGCATTTTGACCATTTTGTGACAGATTCCTGCTCAGTGAAACAGTCTGGTTTTATGGACATGACTCAATGACTCACAGTAATGGCCGCCTGCTGGAGCGTCGGTAGCATTAGCGGCTAATAGGCGATGCAAACCAGTAATATATATCAATGGAGAAATCAGATACTGCTCCATTTTGGTTTACATTTTGTGAAGCAGGAAGTTGCTCTGGTCTTCAGAGGTTTGTATTCCTTCAGTAGTTCTTGGTGCAGCGCCCCCACAGGTGAGGGGGGGGGGGGCGGAACAGGTTTTTCAGCTAGTTTGGATTGTTTGACTCAATGAAGTGAATGTGAATCCAAACCAGCTGAAAATATAACAAATGTTGCAACTTTAGTCTCCGATTAAATCAAGTCTCTCATGTGTGAAAACACAAATAGTTGATTAATTAGTTTTCTTTCGTCAAAGCTTTGTTTTTTGTTTTTTTTAAATTACTCTTAGATTTTGTCTTGGGAGGAGAACAAACATCTGATGTATTCCATAAAAACTCAGAATATTGTCAGGATGATGTTACACTGGGTCTTACGAAAAGACTGGATGCAAAACAGGCACATTTGACTAAGCTGAAACACTAGAATTGGATTAAAATGTACTCTAAATTAGTACAAAATGAAACACAGATAATTAAAATGGTAAAAGCAACATAAAAGGTGCAATGGCACAGAAAACGGTTCATGTACCAAATGATGTTTGGTACATGAGCTGTTGATACAGGACGTTTGTGTGAAAATTTAAAAAGTGACAACAAAACTAAAAATAATTAATTTCCAGTTTTTAGTATTTGCTGCTATTTAATAATATTAAGGATCTCAAGAAGCTGCAATGGAGAACAAAAGGAGGACCAAACTTTAATTAATTGTTTTTCAACAGCAATAAGGTTCTGATTATTTTTGCAGACACTCACTGTTCTAACGACTGGATCAATTTCAAACGCTAAAAAGAAGTGAAAACATTATGAATTGTATTTACTGAGCTGCAATAGAGCATTTTTTCAGCTCCTTGTGCAGAGTTCCTAGAAAAATGTCATCGCTGCCATTCTCTGAAGTGCTTGAGAATATAATTAACGTGTTTCACATTTAGACTCAGAAATGGAGCTCCAGTGTTTGATACTGGGAGCTTCGCAGCTGCAGCTTCTTCTTCACCTTCTTTAGGTCCATGGGCTGCTTAATTATCTTGTAGTAATTGGGAACGGAGCTCGCAACAGGTTCCCTAAAGCCCATGCTGAGCTCGTGACAGAAAATATACAGAAGCAGGCGTTCACATCTCCGCTGGTCTTCAATCCGAGTTAAATGGGATGAGATCAAATGAGGAAACAGTTTTTCACAGAAAAATTCAAGAATTTTTCAAGCATTTTCAATATAAATTCTCAACCTTTTCAGCACCAAATAATACACATGAACTAAATAATGATCACTTTTATTAAAAATATCATTTGATTGTATCCTGTAGGGTCAAAATAAGCTAAAATATAACACAATGTTACATTTGACACCTCTCTCTGTAAAGAAAGTTGCCAAAATATTTTAAAAATATGTTCTTGATAAGTTATAAGGAAATAGAAATCTTTATGGCGATTATAAAACCATAAACAAAAAACATTTAATCTGATTTATCTTCACATATTGGGAAAAAAAATGTTTTTTTTATTATCTTAAATATCTGGTTTCAACTGCAACTTTGCAAGTTGAGGCTTTTAATTAAACGTCAGATTAAACTTTACTACAAACCTTTACACAGAATTTAAGCAAACCTGAAAAACACCTAATTGAAAGTCCATAACACGATAACTTCTATTCTGATTAATATTTTTTAATGGAAATTTGGCTTACAGAGACTTGATAAGCCATTTTATTTATCTTTTATTTTGTATATTTAAAATGTTTTCCAGTTCCAGTTATTCTTAGCTAAATTAAAGTTATTTTGGGGAATCAACATGCATTATTATGACTTTATCGATTTATTAGTTGAAAATGATCTCAAGTCCTAATGTCCCGAATCACATAACATTTATTTTGGGTTTATAATGGATATATGGGAAGCATGAGCAGCTCCAGCAACAGCCCTATATGTCTCACGACCCAATTAAATTATCTGACTGTATGATAATTGCACAGTAATTGGGCTTAATTGTAATTGGAGGTCATGATTTAGATGAATAGGTCCAATGATTCGGGCAGCTCAAGTGCAGCAAATGTAGCCGCCGAGGTTTGATTTATCTTAAGGTTAATGACATATTGCAAAGACTCAGACTGCACTGCAGCGCTCCTTCACCACAGGGCGCCGCTTCCTGCAGGTAGCATTTCTAAAGGCGGAAATAAAATCACTTTAAAGGCCACCGGCCTCCTGCTGCTTTGAAAAAATTCCATTTTATATTTTAGAGTAATTTCAGCGCCCTCTTTCTCTCCAACAGGACAGAGTGTATCATTTAAAATTATCCCGTTCATGTGTGAGCGACGGTCCAAGAGGGAAAACTATGGCTGCGGTTACTGGGAAGGTTGTTTTCCAGACAAACCGAGGCAGAAACTGCAGCTGTGCTGGTTTGTGTGTCAGCAGCTCTAAGATAAGTTGCAGAGGCTTATCTGTCCAGGTGCTATCAAACAGTTCAAGCAAAAACACAGATTAAAGATGCATCCGGCTCCCATGAAACGCATCGCTGCTGCCTGCTATCCCCTTTATGTTCAAGGAAAATTTTAAGCAGAAAATAAGAACTGGGAAAAAGAAGAATTTTACTGAATTTTATTGGGACATTACAAGCTAAATGTTATTTTATTGGTTTTCTGAGTTAGAAACATCAAAAAAAATACCTAAACTAATTAAAGAATAATATAAATTTGCACAAGCTGTTGATGTACAAGGTCACAATTTTCTGGATGGTAAATTGTCCCAGACGTTACTGAAGTAAACGGTAATATTGTTGCTATTATATTCAAGCAATATTATGGAATAATAACGCAGGATTACATTCTCAAAACTTTAAATTCAAATTAATTTTTAACACTGGAACTGGAAAACATTTTAAGTATCCAAAATAAATAAACAAAATAGCAGATAAAGTGAAGTTTCTGTAAACAAAACTGTCCTTCAAAGTAAGGGCTTGTTGGGACCAAAACACCAGATTGAAGACTTAAATTATTGAGTTTGTTTTTATTTATCGTAGGATTCTTTAATTTATTGCTTAACCTGCCAGACCTACATCCACTTTTTTGATTTATTTTGAATTCAGACCAAGTACTCAACTATTCCTACATTTTCCGACCTAATGCACACATTCATTTGGATTTAAACTAAAGGCTGCAAATATTTTCAAAGGTGTGACAACTTTTTGTTAAAATATTGCCTGTTTAGTAAGGATGTAATGTGTCCTATTTTAATAATTCAAAATCACCAAATATAACTTACCATGTATTAACATGCAGAATGAAAACAGGCTTGGCACAATGACATAAGCCAACATCTACAGTTTTCCTTATTTCCACATTTAGGCTTTCAAAAAGTTACAGTCCAGGAAAATTGGATTCGCTGCTTTGAAAGCTCCAGCCAATAGTGCATTAAGTAGCATTATTTAAAATATTTTAGAAAAACTTTGGACATGCACACCAATATTCCAAGAATAATTTTAAACACACATTTCACAGAAAGTAATTCAAACTTTTTAATCTCAAATACCAATGGAGTCTTACTGAAAATGTAAAAAATAAATCAGAATTGACTGTTTTTAGGTGGTTTTACTGCTGTGCAACATATCCAAGCTACAGCTAAGCCACTCTTTGAAAAACATATTAATAAAAATAAATATTTATCTTAAGACTAAAAGTGTTTTTCAAAGCATCCCAAAGCATCACTTTAAAACCCTTTTACAAAAAATTAATATGATCAATTAAAATGAGCTCAATCATTTCCATTCTGTTGATTAATATTTTTTGAAGTTTTGTTTACCAACATTATAATTGTTTTTATTTATTGTCTGTAGTTTTTATTTCCATTTTAGTTGTTGAATATTTAAAATGTCTCCCTTTTCCAGTTTTTATTTACAAAATTAAAGTTTGTCTTTGAGAGGAAAAACTTACATTATTATGATATTATCAATTACTTGAAAATGGAGTTACAATATTGATGTTTATTGCAATAATTATTAGTGTGACAGGCCTAATTTTCTGGCTTTACTTCTTAGTTATTGCTGAAAAGGTAGAAAACCCCCCAAATTATCCATTTTCTTACACCCTTGTCCCTTAGCGGGGTCGGGAGGTGCTGGTGCCTATCTCCAGCTGGCGTTCCGGGCGAGACCCCCCAAATTATTATTTTTTTAAATTTAAACAGTTGCCTGAAGCTGTAGTTAATTTTGCTGAAGTGGTAACATTTGGACACCTCTGCTTTAATTGCTAAATATAGTGTTTTCACTGCACTCAGACTTTCTTTGTAGATACTCATTAATGCAAAACTGTAATTTCCCACCTCCCAACATGAGCATAAATGTTTAAACTAGCATCTGATAAACACGTATTATGCATGTTGAGGGTTTTAAACAGAGGGATTTGCCCCAGGGGGCAGATATCTGACAGCGCTGCTAACTGATAGCAACCTGGTTTTTAAGCGCCTACCTGTTGTATTGTTTAAATTTGAAGTAGTGAGTACAGAACGACGGCGGAGCTCATGCTGGCTTCACCACAGCCGCTGTTTACGTCTCACAGGCCTCCTGACATTTCCATATTAAATGTTTAATATTTATTATCGCGGCTTGCAACAGAAGTGGAATTGCTTCCTGTTTGTTGCGGCAGCAGCAGCGTTTGGAGGATCAAAAAGCAAAATGAGATTAGGCCTGCGGGATGCAAACGCCATCTCAACAGGAGCAAATTGGGGACTGAGTGATGGGAGAAGCCATTATACTGAAACCTCTTATTAACAATTAGAGCTGAGGAGGGGTCTTTCTTCTGCTGATTGTTTGTGTTCGGCTGTCACAGCCTGAGGGGAAATTTGACTAGAATAATTTGCAGAGTTGGAGGTTTTGCTTGAGAAATAACGACCGACTGAAAAGGTCAAGACAGAGAAACATATTTACACGTCTTCATAGTGTGTAAATGTTATATTTACTTTTCTACGTTTTCAACATTTTTTCCTACATGTAGGTCTGCATCTAGCAATGAGAAATTCACTTAGAAAGCTCAGCAGACGCACAGAATAATGAAGAGGTTTGGTAACTGTTGCTGCCGCTAGTCTAGAGGAGCCAAGTCAGAGCAAGTGTTCTGGTTGCCACAGTAGAGTTTATTATTTTTCTTCAGCACTAACATACATAATTATCTAACTAGACATGCAATCGAAGGTTGATTTATACTTCTAAATAACTGAAAGTGTTACTTTACTTGAGTAAAAGTAAAAAAGTACAGCGAAGTAAAAATACTCCTAAAAGTAATTTTTTTTCAAACGTTACTAACGTAAATGTGAGTAAATGTAACTAGTTACTGTACATAAAACTCTCTTTTCCTCTCTTTAGTTTTGTTCCCTCTCTCTCCTCATCCTAGTCAACATGGATGCCCGTCTCTATGGAAACAAAACCAATGTCCGACCAGTCGTCTCCCTACACTGGCAGCTTCAACACTGGCCGCACGGTTCAGCTCAGTAGTCTGTGTAAAGGACAGCGCCCGGTTGCCCTGGGCGACCCGCTTACATCCGATCACAGCTGGTGACGGCAGCGAGCATCTGGCTTTGTCACATTAACCGTGACCCCTGTGACCCCAGGGCGGCGAGGCGGCGCGGCTGAGGAGCAGCGAGCGAGGAGATCGGGACAGGAAATGAGGCGAAGAGGATGGCGTCTGCGACGGGACAAGCAGGAAGACGGGACACGCTAGCATGTGTTGACCTCCGCCAAGTGAAGCAGATGTTACAGCAGCTTCAGTGACTTGTTCACACTCGGGAACTGGAGTCGAACAAATGGATTCAGGTGAAGCTTCAGATCAAACCAACACATCGGTTTTAAAACTCAAAATGTTAGAACCCTACAAATAATATATAAAACGAATTAAAACTTCTTATGTTTAAGAGAGGAATTTAAAGCAAGGAACAAACAAATAAAGATTACCAGAAAGGAAGGGAGGATAAAGGAGGGAACAAGAAGGGAAAGGAAAGAGGAAACAGGAAAGGAAAGAAACAAGAGGAAGGGAATGAGAAAGGAAGGAAATGAGGAAAAGGAAAGGAAGGACATGAGAGAGGAAAGAAAGGAAGAAATAAGAAAGGAAAGAAACAAAAGTAAGGAACGAAAGGAGAAAACAAGAAAGGATGAAAGGGAAGAAGCAAGATAGGAAGGGAGGAAACAAACGTTCATTAGCAGGGGGAATAGATTTATGTCTCATCCTGTCATGATATTTAAATTTTCTGGATGATAAATTATCCCAGTAATTATCACGATAAACGATAATATTGTTGTTTTTGAAATGATTTCCAAGAAATAAGTTGATAACAATTTCACTTTCTCAAACTCTAATTTAGTAAACAACACTTCATATTGAAACTGGAATATATTTTAAATATCCAAAATAAAACATGACAACCAAAGAAAACACAAATAAAAACCCATCAATTAAATAAATTTATATATTATTTCATATTTTATAACATATTTCTGAAAGTTAAAACTTTAGTTGTTGCAAGCAGCATTTCTTTTTTCAGTGCCGATTTAAAGGAACCAGCACATTTCCGGTTTTCAGGGAGTTGATTTAAGAGCTGAGGAGAATCTAAACTAAATTCTGCCTCACCTTGTTTAGTTCTGGTCCAAAAATGTTCTGAAATCTATTAGCTCACCGATAAAAGAGCAGCATCTGTCTAGCAAGACAACAACATCATAGTTGGTCTAAGACAGAACAACCTGGGGAAAAGAAAAATGTGTGCGATAAGAAACAGAGGCTTGAAAAATATACTTGAGTTTAAAGTGAAGATCAAATCAGAGAGAAACGTCCCAGGAGTAACTCCCCACAGACAGGGAAAGAATTGGACAAAGAGGAAAGACGCTGGGAAAGTGAAATGGAGAGAACGACAAATACATCATGGGAACGACAGAGGAAAAGAAATCAGTTCTGTTCTGAGGAAATAACAGATAACAGCCAAGGATATAATAAATGACTGTAGTTAGAAAAATACACCATCGTCTCCACATAAAGAATAGTCGAACTAAAATAGCAAATAAACCTTAAAGCTGACAATTTTCTAAACTGTTAGCCTAGCAAAGCTTAGCTAGCATAATATTTCCAATACTAAGTGATGCCATCATGAACTGTTTTTGTAGTTTTACAACTAGTGATGGGTATACGTCTGCTAATCTGGTAATAGTGGATCAATCTTTTTGTTTTGCACTTTAGCATCTTTGCTAACTTTGAAATGATTAGCACCGTTAGCTTCCGGATAAATTCTAATGTATTAATTTAAATGGGCTGTTTTGTAAATAAAGTTTGACATCTGTGTTAAAGTCGTAGTTATCGACTCATCATCAACGTTTATATTAATGCTCTTATTTTGAAGTGAGTGAAGACTGATTAACTCTGTTTCCTCTCCTCATGTTCTCATTGCAGCAAATGGTGTTTATTCTTCACCCACAATGCATCTGTTTCCACAAAAAAAATATTTAAAATCTTCTGAGGTCAATTAAGCAATTAATGGCATTAGCAATATTTGACACAACAAAAACTAAATGGATAATATTTGCCTGCTTTCTCATGAAAATGTCTTAGTACAAATGAAATCAAACAAAACTAAATTAAAAGTAAGTTTTCAGAAAGATATACAAGCTTGTTTTAAGTCAATTATGCTTGAATATTTAAAAAATAGTTTAACTGCCAGATTTTTAGAATAATAATGAAATACTTATTGACTAAAAACAAGCTTATCTATCATATTAAAAAGTTATTTTTGCACTAGGAACTCGTCTAACAAACCTTTGGTAATATTTTTTGTTTTTGAAGTGCATCTATAAATCTGAAATCATGAGTAAAATGATCATTGAAGAAAGTATTTCTAAATAAAGAGGACAGTAAAATGTGTTTATCCTTCCACTTCCAGGTCATTTTGTCCTTCAAACAGATTTTGTTTTTGAGAAAGTGTCGGATTAAATGCCAGATTATATATGTGAAAGTTTCTGAGTGATTTATCCTGGTCTCATTATTTCACACCATTTTAACAGCGGTGGTATCTGCAACATGTTTCTAGTCATTTGATGTAGCAGTTCAGACAGAGGCCACCTTGGGGATATTTTATATTTTATGATGCGCTGAAGGTTTACAAGCTTGGAAGCTGCTGTGCGGGAAACTTTCCCCAAATCATCAGGAGATACTCAGCTGATAAATAGGAAGGTGATCATGATTGAGATATTCCTGGATTTGTGTTATTTAGTAGATATTTCTTCTGGTTGCATCAGTGTTTTGATCCAATGTGTTGGTTCCTTAAACAGCATAATGCCTGTTTTTATTTTACAAATCAAACCACAGAGTATGTTTTTTAGCCTTGTACTGCATATTTAAGCATAAAATGTAAAAAATGTGTCACTTTGCAGTTTAGTTTCTCACTTTAAACCTCAAGCTTGACTAAATCAGCCCAAGTTTAACCCAAAATGTTCCCTCCAAAGAGCTAAAAATAAAAACAAATCTGCTTTTGTGGTTCATTTGCACAGGTTGACTTGTCACCATATTGTTGTGTAATATTTAAATATGCTACAGCAGAATTTCATTAGGACTTAAACATAAAATGGAAACGATAAGTAGCTTTGTAAAGCTGAGAGACATACGGGTGGGAGGATGGGCTCCAGCTGTACTGATTCATGTAAATTATAAACATTTACAGCCATTCTGTTGGTGCAGAGCATCAGTGATTATACTTAAATAGCATCTGTCACCTTTTCAGGGAGTGGACGCATCCTTTTCAAGCAGAATGCATCTAATGTAACTGTGTCCAGTGGGTTGAATTAAAGTTATTTAGTCGTCTGTTGAGTAGTCTATTCCATTTCCACATCACCTCCCAAGGTGACAGCCTGATATTCTATAATACACTTTCATGTTGTTTTGATGAAGGAGTAGAAAGAAAGGGTGGCACAGCGTAATGGCTGCTGTGTTTGCTTTGTCCTCTCCTAATACTCTATAGTGCTTTTTTCTGACACAACCTGCCATTACAGCCTCTCTAATCTGATTTGCCGAGCGCGAGCGCCAAATGCAGGGCTCCCATCTCTGCTAGTGAGAGGGGGGAAGACGTCGGGAGCCTGTTTTGGACAGGCAGCTGAAATAACAGTGATCACTCCTGACAGCAGCACATGAGTGGAGACCGCTCTCACATTTTGCACAGCTTTCAAATGTCATTTCACCTTCGCCGTGCAAGCTAAAAGGCGACGGGTTCATCCGTCTTCCACGCTAGCAGGCTGGAGCCGTTTGCTTGGAGTCTTTGGATGAAACGGAGCGCAAAGGCAAATCACCCAAAAATAACCTAATATGCTAATGATAGACAAGACGCCTCGCTTCATGGGCTTGGATAACCAGGATGGGCTTGGTTAATAATAAAGGGCAAATTGGTGTGTGAAGCAACAAAACAATCATCAGCTGCTACATGACACAAGCTAATCTGCTTTTTGCATGTGTTGAAATGTGAACTAGATGAGTAGGAGAAAGGAGCTTCTCCTGACGTCCACAGAAATGATCAAAAAATGTTATTCAGATGGTCAAATACTAAAAAATTATACTTTAAAAACGAAATTTTACAAAGTATTTTTGGCCTACTTTCTAATACACATACTACACACAAAATAAGAAAAAATTAACTTACAAGTAACTTCATCAACATGTAAGAGCTTGTTTTAAGTAAATTATTTCTTTTTTGGTGAACTATGGGTTTGTAAAGTGGTATTTGTTTTCTGATTGTAATGTTCATGATTTAATTTCATAATCTAAATTAAAGTGAAACTTAAACTGATTTAAAACAAGAAGTAACGATTGTTTTCCTATAAGTGAAACAATCTGCCAGTGAAAATAGTACTTTATCAATACTAAGGATTATTGACTTAAAAAGTATCCTACATGTTGATGAAAAGTTAGTTGCAAGTTAGTTTTGTCTTTTTTTAAATATGCTAAGATATTTGCAGTATATACTAGGCCAAAATAATTGGTAAGATGTTGTGTTTTTGCAGTGTATATGGAGTAAATGTGCTTGTTTTGAATTACTGGACATAACAAAAGTCTATTATTCAGTCATAATATATTGAATCCATGTGCATTGATGCATATTCCTCCCTTCAACCAAAAGAACATCCTTTCATGTTAATCCCTGCAGGTGATTGATACAGCAGAGGAAGCAGACAAAGATAAGTGGAACAGAATCAATCATCGTTTCCTTCAGGTTGTCGGTGTGGACACTGAAACCGGTCGGTTCGCCTCGGCTCCGGTCATCACAGCTACACATCGTCCTTCTGAAGGACAAATAGTCCCTTACAGCACTGCTGCATCATATGGCCCTGTAAATTATTGCAGCAGATTGCCTTAACATGGAGAAATCTAATTAATTTTTCAGGTACAAAAATTCAGTGATACCCACAAGTGAAATAATTGTCTGACATGTAATAAACTAAAGGGCCTAATGACTGTATTCATGGTCTTATCTACCATCTGCTGCACTGATAGTGTTGCCTCTTTGTGACGGTCCTGAATATCGTCAGAAATGAATGAGAAACTGTAGCTGCTTTAATGATTTTAAAATGAACAAAGTGTAAAAATAGAATTAAAAATGGAGTATCTCTATACTCATCTCATTTTATTAGTCCACTGTGAAGACATGAATCTAGATTTACTGGTGCAACAATGTCTACCAGCAATGACGATTCTTAAATGTTTAAAAAAGAAAAATTATTGTATCCAAGGATAAATGACTTTATGTATGCAATGTCTAGGTAAATATTATTTTCTACAAGAACAGACTAATGACGGATGAGATGATGGCAAGACCAATATGGGATGATGGAAAGATAAAAGACCAATGGGACGAAGAAAAGACGAAACTGATGGCCAGAATGAGGCATAGGTCAATGGATGGATGGAATGAGGGAAAGACGGATGGACGGAAAGAGAGATGGACAGTGGTTCTAACAGCTGGTTTAGGAGCCTCAAACTGAGAATCTGAGAGGAAAACAAAGTACATTTTAGATAATTCACAAACTCCAGACTGGCAGTGTTATTCTATCTTCATCTAAGGCCACAGTCCAGATTTCTGATGACGTTGACGCCACTCCAGCTGCTACACAACCAGCTTTACTTCACAGAAAGTCAGCTCTGTAGCTGCACCACAAATATAATCCATTAATCATCCCAGAAATACTCCTCCAACGCTGAAGTCGGACAGGAAAAATGGTGAAAACCACAATAAGCTGCCGATTCAGTCAAGGAAGTGGCCCGATTGTAGATTTGAATACAGATATCTCATCTTAGCTGGATGCTTCCCCTTTGATAGTCTCCTGCATATTCATTAATTGTGATCTCCACCAGAAGGTTATTATCCATAAATGTCACTCTGTAATTAATTAATCCTGTCTGCTGGTTTCTCTCCCTGCCTCATTAACGACTCAAGTCTAGCTGATTGTATTCATATTCATGGGTCCAAATATACAGCTCTATTTCAGATTCAGATGCCAGAATATTTCACTTCATTAGCAGCAGGAAACGCCGCGGGGCCATTTGACAGGCAGGATCTGAATCCTGAGTTTCCTGTCAGCAGCGAGCGCAGAAATCATCTTGTTTGGGTTGTTGCCATAATGAGCGAACACATGGCTCTGGAGTCAGAGGTGCCGCCTCAGTCACTCAGGCAAAGTTTGAGCACATTCCAGTGAGAATCACCTTCTATGGGTAATGTGGTCCAAGGAGACAATCATGGGGTAATTTTGTGCTGTTTAGCAAATTGATTTTTAAAGCCACCCCCTGAGGCACATCTATTACCGCCGGTTTGAGTTTTAATAAAAATCCAATATAAATTTGCACAAAGCCAAGAGGAGCAACTCTGGCGCATTAGGCTAATAGAGAAGAATACCACAACTCAAGGAAGCAGTTTGGAAATAGTTTGACATTTACTCTGCTATGCACTTCATTATTATTAGAGGAAAATTTTATCCCAAGACTCTGCTTGGTTATGCACTGCAAATATTAAAAAAAACATATAGCCTTAATGGGAACAAGCAACAAATGTCAGGTAGCTATGGATACATTAGTTCCATTAGAAATAGCCGTTTCTGATTAGCTAGACAAGGATTAGCTAGAAATCTTACAGAAACAGATCTAAAACTGTTTTTAAAAAACTGAACTAGAATATTAGAAGTGAAGGCTACAATTATTTATCTCAAGGTCAGTTGAAGTAAAAAAGTTTTTTTTAATTTAATCTTATTTGTTCTGAACTAATTATGTCAGTTGTACATTATTTCTGTAACTAAAACAGTTTAATAATATATATAAAGGCAAAGTGAGAACAATTTAGCCGGCCCAACTAATAAAAACTTCTGAAAAATCACTAGCAACCCCAGCCAAGCCCAGCCCGGTTACCTAGCAACCCACCCAAGCCCAGCCCGGTTACCTCGCAACCCCAGCCAAGCCCAGCCCGGTTACCTAGCAATCCCAGCCAAGCCCAGCCCGGTTACGTAGCAACCCCAGCCAAAACCAGCCCCATTACCTAGCAACACAAGCAGAATTCCAATGCAACATTGTTTTGATGTTTTGTTGAAGGGATTTTTTCCAAACAAGTTTTGAGGAAATTCGACTGCATTTATTGTTGCTAATTTAAATCGTAAAATTAGAGATCTGAATCAGGTTATTCTACAAACAGAAGTTATTTAAACAGAGCTTAAGATTTATTTAATAATTACTGTGTTTGTGGAAGGGGAAAGAATGCATTTTTAATGCTTTTTCAGCTTCAGAAAAACATAATATTAAGACCAGAAGCTACAATAGACAGAATGAATTTGTGAAAACAAAAGAAAACTCAAAGGTTTGTTAAAAAATATTACGAAATATTTCTGCTTAAATACCGTCTGGATGGAAAAAATGGAGCTTATGGGACAAACTTATGGGTTTACTTTGTCAGAAATGTTTCTGACTCTTATAAAAAAAACCCACACCTGGTCTTATTTAAACTTGTCTATTTAATTAAGCTGAGTGTTATTTGGAGGGACGGGGTGTAATGCATGCAATACCTCCAGTCTGCGCTGATTTGAATTTCAGGTCAGTTTCAGTCATTTCAGCTGCTGCTCTTGTAAAAAGACGAGTTTTACTGAGACTGATGGGAATGTCATTTTGCAGGTCATAAACCAAAATATTGGGGAAATTGGACGTGATGATGATGGTAATTACCTTTTAAAGCAATCACAATACATCACTTGAGGAGGGTTCGGGGGGTGAATAACCAGAAATCCAGCAGCAGTGCAATCCGTCTAGTTGTCACAGTATTTTCTCAAAACCACAAATGTTACACCGATGGTTGTGCTAAATGAGAAAATCCAGAAAACACTGAAGTCATTAGTCATCCATGCTTTTGATAACATGGATATCCGTAGCTAATTTGCCGCTCGTGCCTGGAAGTCTTACCCTAACCTTACAAGAACCAAGCTGGTGCCACAAAGTTCAAAATGAACTAATAATAGGATGGAAACCGTTAAGCTGGTGCTAATTACTTTCAATTTGCCACAGAAGAGCCGACTACGTTAATTATCTGTGAAACGTGAGGTGTGAGGAGTCGTACCGTTGAGACCCAGAATGCATGGAGAGATTTAACTTCTTCCCTGCAAGCGTTTCTCCTGGAAACAACAAAACATATCAATATTTTCACCATCCAGTTACCTCACTTGTGCTATTAATGTGCAGCCACATTAAATCTATGGCAATACTAATTAGCAGATATTAGCAGTTTTTAATTAAGCCTCGCATTTAATTTGCTGTAGAAACAGCCCTGAACGGATCTTTGAGACGCTTCACTTTGAAACTTCTGAAGATTTTTATGCAAACCAAACTGTAATCAACGTCTCTTAGTGAGTCACACACAACATGAGGAGCTACACAAACACTTGATTGTAGTAATTTATGTACAACTCAATGGGAAAAAACACTTAAATCATAGAAAATTATGCAAAACAATAAAACAAGTTGTAATAGAATGGTTGCATGACTGAACTTACTCTAAAAATAATGTTTTATGCACCTTTGATTATTTTTAAACACTCCTGTTGTTTGTTGTAGTGATTTCTTTTGCTTGGTTTAACCAGAGCCATTGGGAGATTGCAAAGGATCAACACAATCTCATTCTACAAAGGACAAAAATACATAAAAATGACTGGGAGAAAATGTGGAATAACAGGGATATTAAAAAAAGGGATTTTTTTAAAAAATGAATAAGAAACTGGTGGAGCTGTAGGAATATTCACCAAGCACTGGTTCTGTTCCAGTATTCTTCATTTTTCCAGACTAATAGTGTTTTCACGCTTTAGGTGTTTGGTCTGTTTAAAATGAACTACAGTTTGTTTGTGAAGATATGACCAATAAACAGACTGAACGTTTCCTTGTGATTTGTCGCATCATGTTCTGGTTCAATTGGACTTTTCTCAGTTTCAAAAGAAGCCAAACCTCCTAAAAAAGTTACATGTTAAACTCATCAGCAGGTTTAAAACAGAGTAAATAAACTACAGGTGTGAAAACAGAAACCTTCTCCTTGTAGTTTGTTAAAAATACAAAGCGCCAGACATCAGGGAAAAACAGAAAGCTTAAATATTCAGACCACAATTTGGTGAGTTTAGAAAACATCATGTCTGTTTGTTTAAGAGGAACAGATTGAAGTGAACTACGTCAATGATGGGGATTCATTATTTCAACGAGGATTCATTGACGACTCGAGGTTTGGCTGAACAAACATCATCCAAACCTGAATGACGTTTTTGAATCAAAAGGTGCTTCAATAAAGTGTCTCTATAAGGAAGCCACACAATTATGTTTTTAAGTTTATCTTTAATCTTTGTTTTTTAGTCGAATTGCAGAGCCACATGCCACTAAACGGTGGGGAAACTCTTAAATGTTAAGACATTTTAACACTTTAAGAGCAGCTGAGTGAACCATCTGCTTCCTGGACTCCCTCTACTACATTGAACCTCGTTAGCTGATAAAACGAAGCACATCTGCTCACTGCAAACTCCTCTTCACCTGGAAAAAAACAACAAAAAAACATCTAATCTACTCCAAGCAGCCGTTATTAGACTCTCATGGATCAATTTCATGCATGAAGCTGTTCTGTGAATTTCATCAGTTGTAGATAAAAGCCATATAACTTTGCTCCAGTGCTGCCGTTTATGCAAATGCAATGTAATTACAGGGTTTTACAGCAAAGTGGCGCACAATGAGTCAATAACTGATCATATCTCATCCAGTACGGTTATTACAGATTTTATATTTTGTGTAAAAATCAGTGTGTGTGAGGCAAGGATGTAGAAGAAGCAAAAAGGGCTTAATATAAAGCAGTAAAAAGTAATTTCATAATTAATTCAGAATTCTGTGGCAACATGTATTTCTTTTAATTAGTATTAGCTGTAAAACTTGTACCAAAGTACAACTTCACATTCCTCATTTTCATTTTTTTATTTTTCAAGTTGGAGTTCTCATGAATAAAACTGACTTAAATCTCAGAATATCACAACTTTATTCTCACATTATTTCAACTCTTGTCATACGTCTGTATTCTTATTAAAATCTTAGTCACAGAGTTGACTTAAATCGAGATGTTTAAATAAATAGCTGTCAAACATGCTGGTCAAAGATGGCCGCCCTGACATTACTCTGAACAACAGAAAGCCAAGCAGCGCATTGGTGAAGAAAAGCAAAAAAAAAAAAAAAAAATCTGATTTTTCCAAAGGTTAAATCTTCAAAAAACAAAAATTCAACCATTTCAAACAAACATCCATAAAGTCAAATGTTGAAGACTGATAGAAGTCATGACATGTTTTGGCAAACCCTGCTTTTAATTTTCAACCCTTCACTGATTGTTAAAGATTTTACTGTCAGACGACGGTTCAGCTTTAACAGCGTTTTCTTCAATGATCCTTATAAAAATCTGTTAACACAATCATTTATGTCCCCTGTAGCCTTGAGCTTTAAAATAAAGAGCTTGACTCAGAAAGTGTGACCAGCGTTCGTGACTTCAAGATCATCCTGCGCTGAATATCAAAAGGCCTTTCTCTCTCTCTCTCTCTCTCTCTCTCTCTCTTTCTCTCTCTCTCTCTCTCTCTCTCTCTCTCTCTCTCTCTCTCTCTCTCTCTCTCTCTCTCTCTCTCTCTCTCTCTCTTTCTCTCTCTCTCTCTCTCTTTCTCATTCCCCTGAATGCAACACAACTCGTGTGTTTCTCCGTCACTCGCAAAGAGTTGCAGGTCGGAGTAATTTAGACCTATTCCCTTGGAAAATCCTCCCAGTGTGTCCTTGAGCAGCTCGGAGGAGTAAAGCTGCCATTTGTCATCTGGATTGTGTCTCAGTTCCCTCCAGAGTTTGGAGTTTGGGGCAAATAGAAAGACGAAACGAAGCTGTTTTACTGCTTCGTGTTTAAAATCAATTTATTTTCACTACTCCTGGACAATAGATCAATAATATATATTGGAAAAGACACATAATCAATAACAATAGATAATACATCTGATAAAAGATTTTATGTTAAACACCATGGAGAGAAAACCGAGGATAAAACAAACCACCAGTTTGACAGTATTTTAGAAATTTAAAAGAAAAAACTCACCAATTATTATCAACATCAAATGATACGAATTGATAAATTTTTCAGCCATATTGTCCAGGACTAGTTTTCACTCAGTTTGCTACTTTTCACACTCTAAATGCTAAACTGCTAAATGTATGCATCTTTGCTCCAGTTAATGAGGTTAGGTTGAGTTTAACAGGAAGTTATGCAACATATTCTGCTCTCATTTAACAAAATGTGCTGATGTAACGGCTTTCAGAGACACTCTAAATTATATTCCTGAACTAGAGGAATCAGTTCAGCTGGAAATCCCAGCAAAGGGAAATATCCTCTGCACTGAAACAATCTTCTTGCAATTCCCAATACTCTGCTAAATACGTGGTGTCAAAACAATCCCCATCTTTGTCAAATGCGCTGTAATATTTATGCTAAACACTTTACTGCCTGAGCACCTGATAAGTAAAGCTTTCAGTCTTCTTGGTTTATTTCTCTCATCCATTTAGAGATCGCTCCTCCTAAAACTGAAATATTTAGAAGGAATCTTTCAGTTTCCCTCCTGAGAAAAAGTGTTGTAGATTTCCTTTTTTGTCAAATTTAAATGTTTCACATCATGTCAGGCAATGACAACCTGAGTGAATTTAGTTATCTAAGAGAAGGAAAGTTGTCCATAACAGCCTGGTGTGTGTGAAAAAGTGACATCAGGGTTGTGATGTCACTTTTTATAAATAATATAAACACTGTTTATTTATTTAAGTTTTTTTAAATGTTTGCATTTTTAAGAATTTATAGTCTGTATTCACCCATTAATCTTCTAATAACACATAACTATCAAGTGATATTTTCAAATTTCCAGTCAACTTTAAATATTTTTAACTCAAAAACATGGCAGATCGCTGCAGGAATGACTGGGCCCAACCACTGGGCTTAGCAAGGAAACCCTGGATATAATTATTATTAAAACAGATATATCTTTAGATCAGAACACTACGGAAGCGCATTGCTGTCATGCAGAAAAAAAAAATTAGAGCGTTCTAATTTTTTATCTCGTTATAATACGTATCTCGTTATAAAACGAGATACGTATCACGTTATAACGAGATAGCGCTCTAGAGATAGCGCTCTAATTTTTTTTTTCTGCGTGACAGCAATGCGCTTCCGTACAACACAGATCTCTTAGCTTACTTCATGTTGTCAGACAAGTTCTTAATCGATTTAATACATCAGTGCAGTAAAAAAAGTTAGTTTGTTCATGTATTACAAAGGATGCAATTATATTTTAGATAGTTGTATTTAAATGTTCTTTTTAACCATTAATTCTGTACTAAAGGCTTTTTTTTCAAATTACAAAACAAAGTAAAGAAATCAATTTTCGCAGTAGGTAGCTTTAGAAAAACATACTAAGAAAAAATAAGTAATTTTGAATACAAACCTCAGAGAGAAAGCACAGATTGACTGGCTACTGATCTTAAATTACTCTGAAATGGAGCAGAGGTTTGTTTTCCTCCTGTGAACAGTCATGCAGATCACATGTGTCCTTTAAACTGGATGAAATCAGCCAAAGAAGGATTATTAACCGGAACTACAGGCCTCAGGTCCAGGAGTTTAAACACAAGACTATTAAAGGCAGTTAAAATGGCCGCAGAGAGTCAGACTTCAATGAGACACAAAATGAGTGAAAAACAACAAAGAGGCTTGAGAGGCTTGATAGGACTGTAGAGGCATATTTACTCTGAGAACAAACAAAAACGCACAAACACTCAAAGAAGGTTGTGAAGGCAGAGATAAAATCACCAAAATGTGACTTCATATCTACAAAAGAATGAAAACAAGATAAAAATCAGGAGAAAATAAACTCTACTTCCAATCTGATTTTCTCTTAGAGTTTTATATTTTAAGTCGTTTGGTTCCAGTGGATCACAAAGGGAAATGAAATGGAGTCTAAATGCGACATCAGTAGAACAACAGTAGATTGAACCTTCAGTCTTTACCCAACACTTATGAAGGTAGATTATTGCAGATTAAACTGTTAACTCGCTCACTGCATCGCATTTATGACCCCAAGATATAAATGGCGGACATGTGACACGGCGCCTTCCAAATTGTATTCATGACCCTGAAACTTTATCATTTGTATTCTGCTGCTTCACTCCAATACCCCTAAATAAAATTCACAGCAAGCTGTTAAATCCAGACCCATTTAGTAAATACTGACCATCTGTGAGTGGTTTATCTCAAGCCTTCAGAGACACTGCTGCCAACTTAGTGACTTCGATCTGGCCTTTATAGAGAATGTGAGGGGAAAGCCATAAGTCAGATCCAGTCTGCAGATTAAAACGAGTTCAATAGTATAATGAAGATTTTAGACAAGATAAAAAATGATGTTTAATGAAGACAAGCTGAAAACAACATGGCAATGTTGTTGTGGTGGCAGCATCATGTGAAGACAGGGAAGCTGGTCAGTTAATGGTACAACATGCCTTATATATTTTATAAATAAAAATATACAGAATATATCAATAAGTATCCACTGAAACAAGAAGGTTGAAAAAGTGAAGTTGAAAGTACATTTTTTATTTACTTTCCACTTCAATATACTTTAATAGTACTACTTTAAAGTGGTCAATTATATAAATCAAAGTAAAATACTTTATATTTTATGGTTGTTATGTATAAACGTAGATTCTAGAGGTAGGAATATTTTTGCAAGACAGTCCAGTTGTGGTTTTCAAACAATTTTTTGTTGTGGCGGCCAAAACTGACAAATTTAGTTTCTCTTTTTGTTTTACCTGCTTTTTATGAAATTTGTATATTACTAAAAATAAATTAAAAAAAAAACAAGGATTTTGAACTCTTCACTTATTAAAACAGAAAAATTTACGAATTTTTGGGTAATCATTTTTGACTTGTGATCAGGGGCCGAACAGAATCATTTGAAAGGCCACAAATGGTCCCTGGACCCCACTTTGGACACTCTTAAACAAATGAGAGTGAAATATGTTCAAACAGCAGCATTTTGTTTGTGAAAAAGTGGTCAAACCTGAAAAAGCATCAGTTGCTAGAGTGCGTACTCTATCAGAAGAAGAATAACATCATTGGATTACATTGAAAACCGAAATTGACCAAAAATCTGCATAAAACTTAAACCGTGATTACAGAAAAACCGTAAGCGATATCTAAAAGCTAAATCATCTGAAGATAGCTTAGTGCTGTGTGACTTATTTAAAAGTTGAGTGGAGTTTCTAAGTTGAGGTAGACAGAAGTAGTAAGTTGTCAAACAGCACAAAGTGTTTGTGGAATTATGAAAGAATTTCAGTTGAGCTGAAATTTGCATCAAATATCTTAAAAATGATAATAGATTAAACTTTCAGAATAAGCTCCAAAATAAGCTAGGCAATTATTAAAATCAGTTAAGTGCTGAAAACAGTACAAGACATGGAATAATTAAGAGAAACAATCTAAAGAATGTGTTCTCACTGATAATGGGGTTAGCAAGAGCTTCTTTTACTTACAACTCCTGGGCAAAGACAAAATGTTTAATCTTTCCTGTCTCTAGAGATTTATCGCATCACCGTTCTTCAATGGGATTTATACCTCCAGCCTTCCTCACACACACATTCCCTTCCTGTTCCCGTCTCCTCTCCTGTCAAATCAACAAATGTGCTGGGCGAGTGTGAAATAAAGGAGATTAAAGAAGTGGAGGCTTGTTTATGCCAAAAAGAAATCTCTCCTGGATTTGTCTGCATGGCTCAAAGTCAGCAGACGTTCCTCTTCTTTATTGTGGACAAAGTTTCAGAAATTAGCCATCAGAGAAGTGATAAAGAGCATCCAGGCTCGTCACAGTGTGTAAACTTCCACCAATGGTGGAAGGATTTAGTCCTGGACTTCCCAAACTTCTCTAACAGGTGGGATTAGAGTATCAGGAGAGTCTGTGCAGAAGGGAAGATTAGCAGAGAAATATCACCTGAAGGCTTACAGAGCGATCTAGAGACACCTCCAAGGTGTCCTCAGAGGACTTTCTGTGTGGTCCATCAGTCCCCTTTGTTTTTAAGAAGGAAATTAAAACAGTAATCATGACATTCAGAGTTTTATGTGCAAACTTCCTCCAGGTCTCTCAGGAAGATGAAGTTGGAGTTTGTTCCCCTGGTTAACAGAAATCCTGGCAGCCAGAATCCAACAGGCTGCTTCCCTCCCTGAACGTCTGACCAACGTTATCTACTGACTTCAAATGAGCAGAAGATCCGGTCGCTTCTGGTAGGAAACGCTCCGACTCCTCCATTCCACTCAGGAATGCTCCAGTTTCTCCTTTTAGCAAACTCTCTAAAAGAAGATGGTGCAGTTTACAGCAGAAGTGATGAAACTTTGGGAACGACCTTCATGAAGATACTCCGTCCTCTGGGAAAGAATGAGCTCAGCCAACTTTAACGGAGCAAAAACTAAATGCCCTTAAAGCGATGTTTACCTTTATCTCACGACAGAAAATATTTAGAATTATTATTCATAACAACAAAAAATAATTATTCATTATTATGTCAGCTAATAATGAATAATTATTATTCAATAATTACTGAATAGTTATAATAATAACTATCATTAACTATGTGACGTCAGCAGCAATAGGCCGTAGCGGATCCATTCTTTATATATGTCTGTGGTTTCTTTACTAGCTGTTTATACATTTTCTGCTCTATTATTCAGTAGCAGGTTCAGGTTTTGGTTCTAATAGTTTATGTAGTGAAAACGAACCTAAGGACAGAGTTGTTCGGGTTCTCCAGAGCCAAGCACCGTCACCGTCACGTAAAAGAATGAGCTATTCACTAAGTTCACTTTCAAACTACTTTGGTAGTTATTTGTGAAAAATAGAATAAAGTAAAATAAAAAGTACTTGGGTTGTTGGTAAAGAAACTAACATAATGGTCCCGACAGGAAAGTGAAACCCATAATAGCACAGTTAGCTTACCTGACGTTCCACCGTGTTTTTCTCTTCATGGCTTGCCCCTCTTTTCCATTTTAAAACTCTGCCAGTTGTTTTAAAGATTAGTCAATAACTCTGACTAATCTTGAATTAATACGAGCTAGAGCAACATTTAATTTCCCCTTGGGATCAATAAAGTATGTTTGAATTGAAGTTTTCCATACAGCCACCAGGCTCCCAAATAAATTTATCTTCTAGTTAAAATTTTACAACACAATCCAATCTCGATGTAGTTTGCCAAATTTTTTAAAAGTCACACAACTTATTAGGACGTGTGGTGTCATTAACAACAAATTACACTTTATTTCTCTTTAGTTTTAACTAAGTCACTTACCTTCAAGGTTTGTAAATTTGTCCACAGAAAAAAATTCAAGAACTTTTCAAGCAATGTTTTAAGGGAAGTTTTCAAACTTTTCCAGCACAGAACTCTGTTTGTGAAAATTCACAAATATTTTATTCAAATCATCACAAATATAACCAGTGCCTTTTGTAGGTTAGTGTAGATGTGAAAAACAATGGTTTATACATTTTGGGGATTTATTTTTTTCTGATTTTTGCTAATTAAAAGCATGTCAAATAATAATTTTTTTATTTAACAGTTTAGTAATTAGTTTCTAACCTAAATCTTTGGATCATATTTTTATTTATACGAATATGTATGTGTAATTGGTATCCATACAAACTTGGATTATATTACATCATTCTATATTGTATTTCTACTATAATTAAGAGCGTAACGAATGTATGAGTGGTTCCTGTGAAAAGTCAATGTAAAAAAACAATAAAAGTTGACATAAAATTTGAAAAAGTGTCTGCATTTAATATTTTACCCAGCAGGTGATTGCAGCTTTGGCGTTTATATGACTGTCACATGACATTAATTACTGAAAATGTAAAAAATTTGCATGCTTTTAATTAAAACCAGGTCCAACGTTTCCCTCAGAAAACTTGCTAAGCCCGGCACTATGGCAGTCATTCATCCAGCTGTCATGTTTGTGATTTGAAAAATGTTTAAAGTTGACAGGAAATGTGAAAATCTAATTTGACAATTATGTGTTAATGAACGATTGGAAAATGAATACCTGAACGGCAACTATAAAGTCTTAAAAAATGCAAAAAGGTTTAAAAACACTCAAATGAATAAGCAGTCCTTAGCCTGGTGGGGGTACAAGTAAAGCCTGGTGGCCCACCAGGCTTATAATACCCTGGGGAAAACCCTGGAATAGTAATAGAATAATAGAATAGTAATAGTAAAAACAGTAGTAAACTACAATTTTTTAAAAAGTAAACATTACTAATCTGTAAAGAAAATATTCACTAATTGGTTAAAAAGCCTCTGTACGCTCAGAATCCTTCAGTGGGCCTCAAATGGTCCCCCAGCCGCACTTTAGACACCACACATTTGAACTTTTCATAACACAAAGATAAAAGACAAGTCGCCACTCTCTTCTACCAGGACATGTTTATTTACAGCGGCAAAATGATACGAGTCACAAGTGTTCCACAGGTACATACAGAGAAACATCGATAGTTCCCACTTCCTGCACAATTCAGCGGGGACAGTCCAGGGGACATGGGGACAGAGAGGACACATAATGTACACTGAGCTCAAACACGTCTGTTTTAACCCCGGACAGAACCGAAAGGATCGAGGAAACGAGTGGCTTCAGACTCATATTCAAATACAAAAAGAACATGTACAAACTGTATAGCCTCCAGGCACTGTGCTCCGGTATTTACAGTGATCATCAACAGGCAGCAGAACCGAACCCGATCCACATGATGCAGGTTTCATTTTTGTTTTCTTTTTGCGGCGCTTCACGGGTTGGAGATAAAAGCTCAGAGGCGTGAAGGGGATTAATCACCGTCCGGATCCGCGTCATGTCATCGTGACCCGGAAACAGAAAAACGCCCGGAACTGAAACCGAACCGGATTTATAACCGACTAAACTCTGAATCGATTTTAGCGTCGATGAAACCAGGATGAGCCGACGGTCGTGGACTTACGGTACAGTACGTGCAGATACATTCAACAGACATACATGCAACCTGAATGTTCACACACACACACACACACACGCATGTATGCACACGCACACACACACACCCACCCACACACACATATATGACAATGATGCGTTACACAACAGAACCAGATCTCTGTTTACTTCCAGGCTCCTACACTTTTATCAAGTAAAAAAAACTCAATTTCCCAGAATTCCCAGTCCAAAGACGTCACCAGGAATCTGTGGGAGGGACATCAATAGAGGGGAAGATTTAAAAACAAAGAAGGAAAGAAAAGTAGGGGATGATTGAAGGATGGATAGGAAACAAGTAAAGGAGGGAGTTAGGACACAAGAAAGGAAAAGAGGATGGATAAATAGAAGAATAGAAAAAAGGCAAGATGAACAGAAATACAGAAAGAAGGAAGGAAAAGTAGAACATGACTGCAGGTTAATAGGAAACAAGTAAGGGAGGGCAGAAAAGTAGGGAATGAAGGTCAAGTAAATAAGGAAGGATACAGGGAAGAGTAGGAGATAGGACATAAAAAGGGAGCAAGTAAGGAAATAGGTAAGGGAGGGAGTTAGGACACAAGAAAGACAAGGAAGTAAAAAATGAAGGACAAGTAAATAAAGAAAGATAGGAAGGAGAGGAAAAAGGAAGCTAGGAAAAAATGTAATAAAAAACAGAGGGAAAAATAAAAAGAAGGAATGTAAGACAGAAGGAATGAAAAAAGGATGGGTGAGGTAGAAAACAATTAAGGGAGATAGGACACAAGAAAGGAAAAGGGAAGGACACAAGTAAGAAGGAAGGAAAGAAAGGAGGAACAGAGGGAGGAAAAAGGACACAAGTAAAGGAGGGACACAAGTTAGGAGACAAGGAAGTAAAGGGGAGTGGGTGACTGAAGGAATCAGGAAATTAACAAAAGAGAAAAAGGAAAAAAAGAAAGAAAGACCAACTTTTATGACAAGAACTCTGAAAATATAAACACTTTTTCCATTTTGTTATTTTTTGTCAGAACCGTGTTCCACATCTGAGTCCAGAGCGGCCGGCCGCCACAGCATCACCAAACAGTCCACTCTCTCCGGCGCAAAAAGCAGCAAATCAGATGCTGATTTCATGGAGCGAAACGCACGAAAGGGAGCAAAAAAAGAAAAGGCACATTAATGCCATAATTACTGCCGTGGAATCGCCTCGGGGTTCGGGTTTCCCTCAAGGGGAAGCAAATAAGCGGAAAAAGCAATATTACACCAGAACCTGAATGCAACGGGGAGAGGAAGTAAAACAAAAGCCAAGCCTTCTGCACCGTGGAAAAAAGACATCCTTTTTTTAATATATTTACATAAAAGCTCTGTAAAATATCCGTTTTTTCACCTATGTACAACACACAACGACATCATAGAGAGTCCAAAACAGAAAAGGGATTTCTTTTTTTTTTCAAAATAAAAGCCAGATTTGGGGTAGAAATTAGTGTTTCCACGCTTTGGGTCACTTTCAGATCAAAAACACTTTTTTTAGTGTTTAGAAACATCATTTGATTTGTTTCTACGTCTCCAAAGCATGGAAACACAGAAAATTAGAAACAAAGATGGCGGCTGTTTCACCATCCCAAAGCGCAATAAAAAACAATAAAAAGGAAATTCTGAGGAGTTTCATTAAAAGAGACATAAAATAAAATACAATCATTTAATTGGCTCCTACTGAACAAAATTCGTTCTGGATGTCAAAAAGTTTCCTTCCCGTTTCCTCTCTTTTAATTTTATTTACACATGTGGGCATTAATATAAACAGATATAGTATTTTACTCCACTATTTTCACTTTTCCAGGCCGTTGGTCTCGTGATCCGAATGTTCTTTTGGTGGCGAGGGGAGCCGACCCCGTTCTTCTTTACCGTTACTTTATATATATAATTTTTTTTTCAATTTTACGCCTTGCTGTCGTCCGGCTTTATGTGGATGCTGTTGTCACTGTGCACTTTGATTTCAATCGTATCCGGCTTGAGAGACTCTTTGCCATTTTCTTCCTTCAGCGGCAGCTTCCTGCAGGAAGAGGAGAGGCAGAGTGAAGGGGGAAAGGTGAGGTTCACAGCTTTTCACCGCTCAAAACCAGAAATGAAAGGTTTCAGGATGGAGCACAAACACTAAATGTGCACATAAAACAGAGTGTTTTTCACTTAAAGCCCAGGAATAATTTAGATTATTCTTTAAATGTATGAATGAGTTCCTTTATGTAAGAAAAACCAACAAAGATTGTAAATATTCCTGCTTCAAAATGAGTCTGAATGATAGGATGCAAATAAGGAAGGATGAAGGGAATAACCATGGCTCAGATCGTAGCGAATATTTCCAAAATGTAAGAAAAACCCCCCATAAAATTTACAGTCAATTTAAAGGTAAACTTATTCTTCAAACACTGAAATAAATGGGAAAAAAATATACAAAACAAAAACTGTCAGAAATAATTTAGAATATTTGAGCGAAATGAACAAGAATAAAACACTTGGTCTAATTAATTTCTTTGCTTTTATGTGCTTCATTTCTGTTATTACAAACAAAAACCAGAAAAAGACTGTTATATTTATTTAATTTACCATAAGAAATTTAAGTGTCACTATCTGAAGTTTAAAACATAATAAAATACTGACATGAGCTGGAAGAAAGAAGCCGATAAAATGTGACGCATTACAGTTTGCAGATGCAAAACTATGATGACGGAACTATAATCACCATGTTGGAAAAACGTGGCGTCATTTTTCCAGTCATACGGTGGTGGCAGTGTCATGATGGGGGAATGTTTTACTTCACAACGTCACAAAAAGGATGGAGCAAACACCATAACGAGGGATAATCGATCACAAGTCAAACAGTTTAAAGGTCATTTGATGACGTCCTGAATGTAAACTTCTGAACTTATTTTGGGTTATGTGAATTTACAGAAGAAAAGTTGATAATAATAATATGTTTGTGTAATAATAAGATAAAAAATACCTTCAGTTTTTGGTTTTCATCCAAAAAATGAAGGAAAAACTAAGAAAATCTGTTTTTCAGTTTTTACTTCAACCATTAAGTTCAAGTTAAAAGGAGCAAAAAAAGAAGAAATACAGAAGAAGGAAAATAAAAGGAACTAAGAAATAAAGAAATAAGGAAAAAAAGGAGATAAAGAAAAAGAAAAGATGGAAGAAAGGAAATAAAGTAAAAAAGAAAGGAGATAAAAATGAATGAAGATTGAATAAGAAAAACAAAAATAAGAATGAAAGTGAGAAACAAGGAAAGAAGAAAAGAGAAAAAGCAAAGGAACAGATAAATGACAAGAGCAAGAAAGAAAAAAGTAAAGACAGGAAGAAAGAAAGAAGTAGAAGAAGGAGGGAAAGTCATGAGGTAAAAAAGGCCACAAGGAAATGAGGAAAAGAACGAAAGGAAGAAGTGACAAGAAATGAAGGACACAAGATAAAAATTGGCTTAAAGTAGAAAGGAAAAGGATGAAATATGGAAAAAGGGTTGAAAGAAAAAGAGGAAGAGAGGAAGTGTGATGGAGACGCTTTCAAATTCTCCAGATCTGAGACATAAAGCTTCAAACTCCATCAGGAACATTTCAGATGTCGAATTTTAACTCCAGTCATTCAGATTTAGAGGATTCATTTCCACTTGATCCATCGCTGTGATTAAAGAAAATCAATCCCTGATCGCTTTGGAAACACGACTGTATCTGGAAACACAATCAGGTTGATGAATTAGTTTAATATCTGGCCAGTTCTTTGGGGGAAAAGTTCTTTTAGATCAACTAGAGAAGTGAGCAGAGTTCACCTCAGGGGCAAGTTTCAACTATCCAGCTCTTCATTAATAGAAATTTGTATTTATACAAGCAGCAAATGGTTGATTTTTTTGCATCTGGGACGTTTACTGAACTGCGGGGGAGTTTCCCGGCCAACCGGATCGTGAATGTAAAACAGTGACCCGCTGAACCTAATAAGCCCAAATGTTGCTGCGGGCAGCGGGGGGGGGGCTTCCCCTTGGCTGATTGGTGGATGCTGGAGTGGCTGCAGAGTGGAGCCAATTTCATGTCTCATTAGCTTCATGCAAACCCAGATTGGACCTCAGATGGGGAGTTTCCTCACATCCTGGTTCCTCCTGCTTTGATGTAAATCAACACCAGACGCATTTCAGAGAGGTGTGAGATATGAAAGTAGAAGTTGTAACTCTTTACGCACAGTTTGTGGTTTCAAAGTTACAAGACTTTTAAAAATATTTTAAAGCTGCTGCATGTAACTTTTAGAAGAAAATACGTATTTTATCAGTAAAGTTTGAAGTTGAAATTGTAACTGTTTATTCACAGTTTGAGGAACAGTTTAAAAAAATTTATTTTAATTTAAAATTACCAGATTTATTTTAAACTTCTGTGTGTAACTTATATGAAAAATATGTTGAAATATTTAAGTTTGAGTAAGAACTCTTTACGCACACAGATTTATTTTTTTTCATTTTGCTTTCAAATAACATAACTTTTTAACTTTTAAAGCTGAAACTTCTTAGTTCTATAAAAAAGTATGTTTATTTAATCAGTAAAGTTTGAAATCTAAGTTATAGAACAGAAGTTTAAACATAGGGAAGCTTGTGGTACAATTTGTGGTAGAGTTTTTTTTAATATATATTTGATTTAAAAAATTATTAAATGTTTAAATATTTTAAAGTACGTCACTTTTGAAAATAAAATGTTTTTTTTTTGTTAAACCATGTTTAATATGAGACAGATAATCTGTGAAAAGATAGACTTTTTTCATTTCCTCAGTGAGCAATTATTACCATCTGAAGAAATGCACAAAAACAGCCAATCAGAGCCAGGAGGAGGGGCTTAACACCATCAATCATCCTCATGTATGTGATACTAAATGTGGTAATGGTGGAGAAACATCTTACGGTTACAGGAAAGCTGTTTATTCACCACTATTAGTGACTATGCTAACAAATTATCGCTTTTTTCATTTATACACATTTTGAAATATGTAATGGATATTTTTAAATTATTTTAATGAAGCTAATGAGTTCTGTGTGCAGCAAAGGTTATTCTGCTTGCTGCAGTTGTAAGAACAGATAAATAAAAGTCAGATCTGTCTGCTGAGAAACCAGCTTTCACTGTTTGTCTTCTCCTGTCCTTGAGTGTAAAAGACGAGTTTTTGACCCTGGAGGTCAGAGCTGACACTATGAAGGAGAGTTTACGCTTTAACGTGAAAGCTCTGTGTTACAGCCTTTGATCCTAAATAAACCTGACTGACTGCTTTTTACCTGCGCACTGCTTCCATAAATACCTTCCTCCTCAACAAATTGTTATAGATTTAACTAAAGACAACAAACTGCTTCAGGATTAAAGTTTAATATTTAACAAGTTTTCTACAAAGAAGTATTGTGGTTTAAAAATGGTTGCGTCATTTTTTTCAATGCTCTTTTAATACCAGATGGAAACGGGATCCCTGTTGTTCCTGCTGTGCTCATTACTTCAGTTGGTTTCTAGCAGAGCAAATGCAGATTAAAACGTGGGAGTTTCTACTTTCACAGGATTAAAGGGAAACTATCACAGCAACTCTGTCAAAGCCAGAAGGATGATCTAATTCACACAACAATATTCTCTGAATATCACTGTAAAGATTTTTGTTTACATTGCAGCTTGGGAAGCTACGCTACTTATCGATAGTATTTTCTCCTCACTGCTCCAAATCTTGTGATTTCTGTCTTTTTGAATGAACATATTTTTATAACGTAGCGTCAGATTTTAGCGGTTGTAGGATTTGTCTTTTGTTTTGGGTAAACTCATTTAGAAGATTGTCAGTGTCCTCTGAAATGTATCAATAAAACTCATCAATAAACCGTTAAAATATGAATAAGTAGCCGTCTCTACACTCAGTGAGCACTTCCTAAAGTTAGATTATACCAAACATCAATTCATATTGATGTAATTTGGCAGAATAGATTTTAAAACTGTGAGAGAAGATTACTGCCATTGGAAAAAAAGAGAAGAAAATTCTGGTTTTAATCTTAGAAAGTGAAAGTTTTGAGAAAAAGGTCAGAATTGTGACTTTACTCTCTGAATTTAGATTTTTATTTCCCCCAGAATTATTACTTGTGATCTTAGAAGAAGATTTAAGTGGGAGTAACTCCAATCAATTCTGAGAAAAAAAAAATCAACATTTTTAAAAAATTGTAAAATTTTGACTTTTTTTTTAGAATTCTGACGTTTTTCGCAGAATTTAAACTTTTTTCTCTCCGATTTTTGACATTTCCCTCCCTGAATTTTTAAATCTGATCTCAGAAGATTAAAGTCTGAATAACGCCAGTCAATTCTGAGAAAAAAAAAAAAAAATCAAAATTCTAAAAAAAGATTTAGAATTTTAATTCTTTTCTCAGAATCTTTACTTTTTTCCTAGAATTCAGATTTTTATTTCATTCTCTTTTTTTTTTTTAACATTTTTTTATTTGAATCTCAAAAGATTAAAGTCTGAATAATTCTTTAAATTCTGAGAAAAAAATCACTCATATTAAAACTGATTTAATTTGAGGGATAAAATATTATTTAAGCACACAATGGTTATCCCTCCATCGGTTTAATATTTAACTAATCTATACCTGTTTGCTATTTATTCCAGGATTTTACAGTTATTAATTCTGAAATGATAGAAAACATGGAGGAACCCTGAGAGGTGGGATCAAAACAATCCTGGCGGTGGAACAAGGAGGAAGCTAAGCTAACAGCTTCCTGTAGAGATCTGAGATGATGATGACGATATTTTCCTACGTTTCTTCCTCTGATTAGACATTTCAGTTTAAAATTGTTTCTGATTTTATTAAATCTCCATCAGTCCTATAGCCTGAATGTCAGATTATGCAGAAATACTATAATGCAGGAACAAGAATGTCAACATTTTGTAGTTATATGGGAACAAAAGCAACAGTATTTCATGTTGCTCCGTATCTATCTGCAGTGTTTGCTTGTATGGAGTGTTTTGCATCGCTCTGCTGTCCACACAGACACACACTCTGCATGCAGCCTGAGCAGCCAGTCACTTAGTGACTCAGCGAAAGTCAAAGCCCCTCCCTGCTCCTCCTTCTCCCCTTCACACTGGCAGCATAAAAAAAACCCAAAAAGCGGCTCTGCGGAGGCGAACCGAGGCCTCGTTTCATCCTGAGTTGTGAACTTATACACTGAGGAGAAGCAAAGAACAGAAGCAGCTCATGCAGGAGCAGCAGCAGCAACACAGGCGATTGGAACGCCACAGCATGCAGATGAGAGGAGAGGACTCACAGCACAGGGGATGGAGGCACAAACGTTAGTGAGAAAGACATAATCAGAGACATACTGTGGTTGAAAGGGTGGTGGGGCGGCTGTTGTAGGTGTACCTACAGTAAACGGTAAAAAGAAGTCTCCTTTGCTCATTTGTAGCAAATAAAGGAGTGACACGAAAGGCAATTTGTGACATTCGACTAAACTGAGGGCTGATTGTTTTCCTCTCTCTCTTCAGCCCAAAGTAGGAAACAGTTCCTAGAGATTTTCATTCATCCCTTCAGGTCTCTAAGGTTGTTGATACACCCACAGCAGATGTTCCAAGCATGAAGGACCTGGCGACTTGCAAACAGCAAAAATCCAAACAGTTGATCCAAGATTTAAAGGAGCAGGAGGTGGATACTCACAGGTAGGCCGCCTTGCCCTCCTCCATCTCTTTGCCCTTGCCGCTGGTGGCCGTCTTCTTGCTGCAGAGCGTGCGGGTGATGCACATGAGCAGGCCGCAGTGGCGCAGGAAGAAGCAGCTGATGTCCACCAGCACCAGGAGCAGCAGCAGCGCCCCGAGTCCGAGGCCCACCACCGCGCCGAGCCCCAGGCCGCTGAACAGGGATTCTGCTAAGGCAGGGGACACACAACCACACACACCTGTTAGCCGAGTCAGTCTGAAGGCGTCTGGTTGGAACCTTCATCCACAGGGTCAAACTCAAGACCACTTCCATTTTCGTCACGTTGTCTAAAGAGGTCACGATGCAATAAACCCCCGAACTAAAACCAAGCAAATAAAGTAGATCCAAAGCTTAAAAGAGATTTTTACACTGAGGCAATTTCTGCTGAAAACTCAGGAGAAAATTGGACACTTCAAATGTAGAATTTGGTAGAAAATTTCTAAATTAAAATCTTATTAATCTAAAATATTGGATTTTTGTCAAGCGAATTCTCAACCTTTCAGACTCAGAAGTTTACATCTCTTTTTTTTCTAGAACATTTCTGACATTAATCTCAACATTTCAATGTTTTCTCACCAAATTTGCATCAGTTCTCAATTGCAGCTGGGGGCCGCACAGAATCAGTCCAGGGGCCACAAACGGCCCCCATTCCACACTTTGGACAGCTCTTCTCAATCTGTGGTCTGTAAAGTATTGCATGTGAACAAGTTCCTGTGTTTTTCTTACGAGAAGAAAAAGCGAGAGGTCAAAGTTAGATGTTGGAGTCAGGAGGGAGTCTCTGCTGCTGAAGGACGATCCTTCTGGTCAGGTTCCTGCAGAGCGGAGGCTGAAGGCCACAGCTCCAGCTATACATCCATATATTTCACACAAATAGAAACAACTGCAATGTAAGAGAGGGAAAAAAGAAAGTAGAAACTTTCTCAGAATGACTCGAAGGTCAATGAATTCTTGCGAAGCGAGCTGGAGAGTTCCCAAACTAATCCGCGATTCTCAGTGGAGCCTGGAATAATCTTGAATATTAGCGTGAATCCCACAAAATCTCCTCCAAAACAAATCGATTTCTGCCTGACAAAGTTTCCGCTATTTAGGATTAAAGTTTCAAAGACTTGAATAAATAAGGAAAAGGAGATCTGCGGCAATCCAAAAATCTTTTTGTCGTGGCGATTTAGGCCTTTTGATTTGTTTTAAAACCCACTAAAACCTCTGGGTTTCACAAACGACAGAACGTTTGCGCGCCCTCCGGCCTCACATCTTCATTCAGCTTTATGTGGCAGCCGCCTGCATCTCTGCAGGGGAGATGTAGTGCACATTTCCCAACTCCACTGCTCCACAGAGCATCATTAACATGCTGATGTTTCAGCCTGAATCCTTTGGGCGCCTCTCGTTTCACAGCTTGCAGCCAATAACAGGTTCATGTGGGGCAGAAACTCCACTTTTTCAGGCAGGGGAGAAAAAAAAAACACGGCGGTCTCGGAGAAAGCCAGCGATGGATTGAATTAATAAAATAAATACATCAGGGTAGGACAGTGCAGGGAAGCTTCCATGGGGCAGGAATGAATAGAGCCGGGGCCTTAAGAGATCCTGGGGTTGAGCAAAGTGAAAAGAAGCAGCAAGGACGGCTGGAGGTCAGTGAGGCTGGGAGTAATCAGTGATTGGAGATAGACTCAACCTACCTGTTCAGATAAAGCTTCCAGTCAGAGAGGCTTAGCTTCTCTCTGTTTGCTGCTGGAGGACAGCAGCCAGCTTTACTCGCTCCATTTTCCACTAATACTCTCTCTGTTTGCTATTTTTGCTGTTGTTAACTTTGTGCTGCCTCTTTGTTTTCTCTTTTTATGGAAAGTATTCGACTCAGTAGCTGCGTTTCAATTAGAAATATATGTTGTGGTGTTTCCATTAAATAAGAAATGAATCAGCAGTGGATGTAAACAGCTACATGAGCTTATAATCATGATTCAGCTAATCAGAGTAGACTTTGGTGTCTTATTCAAGCAGCTACATACACGGGGAAATTGCTGATTGGAAATTGTAGTCGGCCAAAAAAAGAAAAAAAAGAAACCGGAAACATGAGGATTTTCAAAAGTAGCATTTATTTCATAATTTCCATTTGAGTAATTTTATGGTTAGCATAAATGTAGCTAGTGATTCTGTCTTTCCTAAACCTAATCGGACTGGAATAATCTGGATTTAACTGGATTCGAATCCAGTTCAATAACAGTGGAACGTAGCTCAGTTTATTTAGGGAAAATTTGTGTTTTCACAATTTTTTTTATAAAGTTTTATAAATAAAATGGAGCTTGGTTGTTATTAGCGTCTGTGCTAATGGTAAAACAACTTCATTGAGTGTATCAATGCATATTAAAGTATATTTGGTTACAATTATAACAGTCAGTTTCCACTGTACATTTAATTTTATATAAATACTACTAAAATTAATTAGCTGGAGAAACATTTTTGGTGCATTCAGTAGTTTGTCAAAGGAGAATTAGCAAAAATAATCCAAAAATAATTGCACAACTTTCTACTAGCCGCCTTAAATCCTGATATCAAACTGATATCAAATCCTGCGAACAAACTTGAGCAACATATTCAAAAAGGGAATGAATGTTATGTTTGATCCCTCAACAAGACAGGAGGAGGCGATATCTCCTTTTGGACGCCATCCAACTGAAAGCAAAACCCAGAGGACTCACTGTAAACAATTTCAAGGTCCACAAAACAGCTTTATAGCCGTTATTAACACACAAAACAAGAATTACAGAGGTCAAAATATGTGCAGCAGAGGCCATGGTAACCCAAGGAGAAAGCTCTTACAGACAGGTCTTAATATGCAACCAGCAGTGGATTTTCCCCCTTTAGAAGTTCAAATTAATTAACCCTGAACATTGCTCTTGAACTTAAACAGAGGCGGCGAGGCTTTAAGGTTAAAAGCCTGAAATACAGTGAAACAGGAGCGTTCCTACGGCACCATGTCAGGATCCCAAGGGTACTGTTGACATTTGGAGCTGGGAAGGAGAGCAACAGGAATCAAGAAAAATAGCAAAAAAAAGGTATACAATTCTGCAATACGATGCTGGATCATCATTAAGAGATCCAAAATGATCACAAAGACAAAATAAAGCGTTCAAAGATCAGAGGAAAATGAAAAGAAGATTTCAAATCAATCTGTGAAATCTGCAGAAATGAAACAAAAAAGGAAGGACAAAAACAAACAAGAAAAGCAATAAATAATGACGCAAAATTGAGAAAACATTGTTAATGGAGACCTATTTCTTTGAACAGGTTAAGATAGATCTATGGGTTATAAAAAAACATGTTCCTTACATTTTGTTGAGATTTCAGTCTATTTTGAGCTACCTCCAGAATGAGCTGTCACTTTAAATCCAAATAAGCTCCTGCTGGCCACACACCCCCAACTCAAAGTTTACACTCGTACATGAAAATGGCTGCAAACTGATGCGCAATTATAAAACTATAGATCTTTGAAAAGCAGAAGTGGAGCTTTCTGCACATCCAACAAGAAAGGAGGCAGTGTTTTCTGGATGATAAGTCAACAACAAAATGCTTAGTAACACAGATTGGGTTGCTAGGTGATGGACGAAGCTCCTGTGGGGTTGCTAGATGTTACATTCAGAAGGTTTTTGAAACTGCTCAAAAAACCATTAACTTATTGCCAATTATTGTTTTTTGTAAGCCAAATGGAAGTACAAAAATGTGAAAAATACGAAATGTTGAACAATATTCAAAATGATTATAAAAATGAACACAATTGTGAGCAATTATAAAAGCTAGTAGTTGACCCGGTGCATGTCTTGTTCCTTGGTACAGAACCTGATTGCTTCTGCACCCACAGTGGAAACCTGAACCCAGATGACTCTCACGTCTGTGGCTTTGTTCTCGACTCACAGCCGAAGCTTCAGACAACAGAGCCTGGCAGCGATCCCAGGCACAAAGAGACTGAACCTGGTGGCAAAGGGAGCTCTAATTAAAACTCTTTGCCTTTCCACGAAACAGAGCGACGTGGGATTTGTGACTTCAAGACCAGATCAATTTCTTTTTTCATTGCCACAGGCGGCTGTTTTCTGTTTTACCCTTTTGAAGGTTGATTTGAGCTAATTTGGCTGCGGAAGCTGCAGATTCAGCGGCCGTAAACAACACCTCAAGCATTCCCGTTTTCCAAAGTCGAAAAGAAACACTGAGCAAATACTTTACTCAGTTATCATCAGTCTGCAGCAGATTTAAGTTAAAAAATACATCTAAAAAAATCTCCAAAAATGTTCTTGATAAGTTTTGTCATGTAGCAAAATTTTAGAATCTAAATATGTTGCAATTTTCCTATTAACTAAAAAAAACTGCTGTTTGTGATACGCCAAAACTCATAATTACTTAAAAAATTTTTACGTCTGTTATATTTTTCACCAATGGGTTGACGACACATAACGGTTCATTCTGTACTGGAATCTACAGGGTAAACACAGGAAGGCTAACCTTTCCCGAGCTGTTGTTTATCATACTGTGTTTGACGGTGTAATTTTAGATAATGCCCCACTGTGTCACTGTTTGCTGTAATTTAAAAAACAACAACAAAGAAACAGTGAGGTGAATCGGGATCGCTTCCCACATAAAAAAAAAGAAGAGCGCAGTGGGAGAGAGTCGGAACCGAATACAACTTCCGAAGGACCTACATTTGTGCTCTCAACATTTCTCTCCAGAAGACTTTTGAGTCATTTGTACGAGCAAAACTGACAAAGGCTCTAACAGGTGATCATTACCTTAACGAGCTAAAAAAGATTTTATTCACAAAGCGCCTGAACTGTGCTGCCGCTGGAGTAAATAATGCTGGAAAGAAGATCGACAACAGGGCTGTAAGCTCTGTTAAATGCCGATGGAGCGTAAACTAAACAACCTACAGTATCACTTAGTTGTTTTTACATCTAAAATGACTATTTCTCACATGAGGTTTATTGTTACAATTAATCATGGATCCTTTGAAATAAACACCTAAATTAAATCAATCTGTGCGTAATTAATCTCTACAAATATGAGGCCCAAGACTGGAAAAATAATGTGTCAATATATGAAAAATATAAAATATTGTAGCTCTTTCCTCATAACTTATTTTCCTCAGCAGTTCTACTCGGTTATGTCTAACATGTTTCTATATTAAATCCCTCAACAGGGGGAGTGGTTGTCTCCACTCTGTTGCGTCTGTGGTAATATTTTTTTAGCACTGACCGTGCTGCAGCACCGTTTCTTATTTCATGCTCTCTGGCCGAAGGTCAGTGTGCTAGAAACAGCCTGAATGCTTCACTGCTTGACATTTTTAATCACATCTACATTTTGGACTCAAGACAGCAATGGAGGAAACTCAATTTGGCAAACTAATGCCGCCTGACGGCTGTTTGTTGATTTCAAAGAGAGATAAATGGAACATTTTCCGCTGCTGTCAAATTTATTTGGCTGTCAATTTTCAATTTTGATTCACAATGTAATTTAGCTTGTCTTCCGTCGGCTGTAATTTACTTGAATTCATGACAGAGCAATAATAACCATCATTATTGTCATCTTCTCTGTACTTTCTTTCTATTCTGCTAATATTGCTGAAAAACCTCTTTTCCAACTTGACACGAAGAGTTTGACCTTTTTCACAATTCAGGCTTTATTTTGTCTTCATATTTTAAACGTTGTTGTCAACAACCATTATTCTCAGTTGTTACTGTTATATATATTGACATCCTGTTGCTGTGGTTAGGATATGTGTTCACAGGACACTTTCTTAAACTTAAAAATTGTATCAGAATTGAAAAAAAGAGGAAATGTATTGACTTTTAATGTTTGATAGTTACATAAACCGGTCCAAAAAAACCATTTTTCTTGTTTGTAATGTAAGGTCTAGCCTGGTCATTTCCTTCCTATGCAGTTGATTCTCATTTCCCTTCAGTGCCATTTGGGGTTTCGCTCATTGATCTTGATTTCTCAGGATGAATTTCAATGGGACCAATCAGCAAAAAGGACAAGGAGTGAATCATAGAATTATAGTCAATGATCGTTAGCTTCTTGAAGTTTAGAAAATCTGTGAACGCTAATCTGTTTACCACAATCCAGCAACTGAATGTATTTAGTCATAAAAACATGGCAAAGACGCCATGTTGAACATTAAAAAGTATCGGAATAGCATGCTGAGTTATTCTGGCTTCCAAAACTGCATTTTCTTTAGAATATTTTAGAACAACTAAAATATAGACAACTTTTTGCTTATAATTGGAAGTTAAGCTCCTTAGATAATTCTGTAATATTGAAATGAAACTCAAAAGTTCACAACTAAAAGTATCACCTTGTTTATTCGAGTGTGGGGTGTCCTAACTTTTCTCGCACTGCACTGAATCCCATTGAAAACCTCCTGGTTATTCTACCACACACTGATTTCCAAACTCTTCCTGAGATAAAACATTAAAATTTTGTTTCTAAATTAATATGAACTTGTTTCTTTGCATTATTTGCGGTCTGAAAGCATTGTATCTTTTTCGTTATTTTTCTGCAAATAAATACAACATTTTTGCTTGTAATTTTGGAGACATTTTCCCAGTAGCTCATAAAATAAAAGAACAATGTTCATTTTACTCTAACATATACCTGTAAAATGTAAAATCAGGCCTCTTATTTTTTTAGAGCTGTATATTTAATTCAGTAAAGAAATCAAGTTAGGATTAGAGATCAAAATGTGAACATTCATTTGAAATGACAGAATATTTAATGGGGTGTCCTAATTTTCAAAGTGATTTACTTATAACAGTCCAGTTTGCAAATTTAGACATTAAGGCAACAAAGATCAATTGGATGGATGACTGTTTTTGTGTTATCACGTCAAGACAAAGTCTTTTGCCAGGAAATCGTTTGGAGTTTTCTCAAACTTCCCCAGAGTGGGAACCAGCAACCATTAATTCCTATTTCTCTGCTCTATTAACCCCTTTCCTGGCTTCCTCTGATTACTTGTTGATCTATAGACCTATTAGCAGCATTACTCAACAACCAGACATCCAAGAGCATGGGTGGCACCTGAAGACATTCATATACATCTCTGACAATAACATCTCGTTAGGCCTGACCCGTGATTGACTGTCTATAGATTGCATCTGCCAGGAACTGACTCAATTAATAATGACCAGATGAGAGCTCATTGATTGTGACATTAGTGGGGATAAACATGATCGTTAAGGGATGGGTGTAAGGATTCATTTGCATGGCTCAGTCTGATATGTGACGAGGAGGCCTGAGGGGGAAACTTTCTTTGAGGAGGGCCTCAGAAAGCGAAACTTAATAATTAAACTCGGCTCGGTTTGAAGGAGAGGGATGAGTCCTCTCTCTTTTGTCAATTTCCTCGGAGGTAGCATTCGATCCCGAACGAAACTCGAGTGCACTCAAGAGCCGGCGAAGAAGTAATGAAAAAGCATGGAAAATTACTCCGAACGCACAAGCATATGGCATTTTTTAACAATCTGCCTCAAAGGAAAAGATTTGGTCCACTTTTATTAATCGTTGCTATCTGGGGTGAAAAAAAAAAGAATCAAGACCTTGATCTTCGTAGCTAAAATCTGATCTTAAAACACCCAGAAAAACAGAAATATAACAAGAAATGTTGACAGCAGAGCTGCTGCCGAAATGGGTCCCTGAACGTTGAAATGCCTTCAGCGGCTGCTAGGCAGGTTTCCTGAACATGAGTTCGTCCTGTATGCAACTTTTTGACGCCATTTTCTCAACAAGATCCAAAATCTCCAAGAAACTCTTTACTGAATCTGCACCATGAAGAATTAAAGCAGCTTTAAAGGTAAATGGGTTTCCCACCCGGTACCAGCAAAGGCTGTCTAATAAAGTAGTCAGTGATTGTACATTAAGCTGAAAAATGATAGATCTTCGCTTGGTTTCTTTTCATTATTCCCTCCTTGCGTATTTTAATTTTTAATACTCAAACATTAAATTAACAGTCATAGCTATGACTAATTTAAAACCTCATAAAATCTTTCGAAACTCAAGCATAGAGCTGTAAAATCCATCAGATAATGAATTCTTTGGATGGAAAAAAAAGAGATAATCACGGCTATATTAACCGCCAGGCCTTTTCTTTTGGTAGCTTCCTCCCAACAGTGTGGTTTGATTATTTTCTCTGCTCTCTGCTGAGGAGAAGACGCTGAGGTCATAAAGGGATGGACGTACCGGGAATACAATACCTCGGCTGGGTTATGATGTGTAAACAATATTCAGTTGATTTGAAGGGGCCACATCAAAATTAGATCGCCTCGGTTGTAAGAACTGGTGCTTTTAGACTTCAGCAAGTTTTCATCATGTCTACATGCTGCTGTGTTTTGATTGGATGATGCAAAATTTTGGAGTATTGCATTAGAAAAGCTTGAAGGAAATAAAGAGTTTATTCAATTTCTCAACAAAAGTAGTTTTTGGCGTTTTGGAAAAAGAGCTAATGCACCAAAACGGGAAGAGAAACGCATTTAAAATGGCCTAGTCCAAACCTCCAGCATGTAAGGAAGGACTGTTAGCTTGGAAAAAGTCTAGGCTGGGATTGGAGTGGTGGGTCTGCGCCTTACCAGGGGCACGAAACCCTCAAAAACTTTAAATTGGGGTTCTGGAGTCCGTTCCTCCTGTTAGGGGATGACTATACATTTTCAGGGTTGTGTTTCAGGTCCATGCTATTGTATAAATGCTAACTCTTGTTTACCACAGTCATACAGAGTGTCAGCATCAATAACAGATTGATTCCTCTTCTTTAAAATCTATACAGATTTTAATCTGAACAGGATTGTCGCAAGATCATACCAAAGCAAAGGAACCTAATAAAAAAAAAGAATAGGTGCTTTAGCCATTGTTTACATCCAGATTTACCAAATCTGGCTTCTTCTGGTGCAGAATTACGACACGTCTCATGTCAATGACGTAAAAGTTGGATAAAATGTGACATGACTGTTCCGATTGATTTAGTACCACATGTGGAAGTGAAGGATTGCAATTGGGACGTTCACACTGTCAGAAAATGGTTGGATATGCATCTTTCAATAGGACCTCAAATATTAAGCTTCAATCTTTGACACCAGGTAAAAAACACCAATATTCACAAATCTAGGAATAAAAATAGAGCCTTTCCTGAAAATGAGCAGCTAAGCAAACTCAGTGTGGAGTCTTGTTTTACCAGTTGAGGCGTTTAGCAAAGATTAAATCTGTTTATTCCGCAGCAGTCTAGAGACAGTAATCCTTGCTTTTATCACATCTCAGCTCAATTATTGTAATGGACTTCTTTTCCAGGCTGCTGTTTCTTGCTTACAGCTATTATTTTCTGTTGGTTTTTACCTTTGTTCTTTCAATTTTTGCTACTTTGCTTGCTGTACAGCTTGTCGCTTCCGAAATAAGTTTGGTCTGATCTCTAGGTAGATTTCAAACTTCAGGAAGTTAGTTGACTGGTTGAAGGTCAGTCTGCACCACAGGAAGGCGATATGTCCAAAAATATGAAGCCACCGCCATCTGGTGAGGTGGGTGTTCCTCTGATTGAGGCATCCCGACAGACCAGCTGTCCTGCGAGTTAAATTGAGGAAGCGAAGCAGGAAACGGCGCATGTTGAGTTGCCTGTTCATCAGAATGTGATGCTGCAGAGGATTTATTCCACACTTGCTGGGAACCAGCAGCTATCTGAGCCTAAATATAATCAGCAAGCATTTACACCTTGTGATGCTATGCATTCCCCATCCCCCGTCTGCTCTCCAGTTCAAAACTCCTTAATAGCTGTAAACTGACTCTCCTTGTGCATCTCGGAGCTGCTTGTTGTGGCTGATAGTCGGAAGTATTGCATATCAAACTTGGTGTTTGGCTCATTTTTCGGCTTTTCAGGATGACATTGATATCGTCTCTTTGTAGCTGCGCTCGGAAACCCAATCCTCTGATCGCTATGGGATTATCTGCTCTATGAATAAATAAGTGGGAACACATCAGCTGGGATCTTATATCATACTGGTACACCAGTGAGTACATTACAGGCATTATTATGTTGACTGCGGCATATTTTACACAAAGCAAACAAACAGAAGTCTTTGATTACAGTTCTGTTTACAGTTAAATCCCCGTCGTTCCGTTTGCATGAATCCCCCAAGACGGTTTGATTTACATGCCTGATAATCGGGGAAGTGGCTCAGAGGCACGTTAAGCCGCAGATGGAGTTTTTATCTTGGCGCACTGGTTGTTAATCGGGAAAGAAATGCTTTCTCATCAGGACGGAAACAGATTGTCACAGGGACACAGTCATATCTGTTGATACTAGTGTTCTTTCAGACGAATGATGCTGTGTTTTAAAATTATTCACATTAGACTAGAAGTTAAAGTCTGTTCAAACTACCTGACTAAACAGAAATAAATGTTTGAAATATTAAAATAGGAACCTATGACAGTATTTTTGATTCACTGGGATTACTTCCTGAAAATACCAACAATAAAAAAAAAAAAAAAGTTTTGCTCAAGCTCCTGGAAAAGAGGAGAAAAGCCTGTCAAGATCATTCTCCCCTCCAAGTGCTTTGATGAGATTATTACAAAGAAAATCCATCACGGCTGTTTCAATCAAAGCCTCTTTATGACGCATGAAGCAAAAAAAAAAAAAAAAAAAATAAAAAAAATAAAAGCGAGGAGAGAGCCAGGAAATAAATGCAGCAGCCACAACAAAGCTGGGCGCTGGCAGCGGCAGGCCGAGTCGGGCTGCAGGGGGGAAATCAAGAAAACTCAGACATCAAACTACTTCATTTTTTGCTGGCACAAGCTGGCTGTAACTACCTGGTTTTATTTTAGATTTACGCATTTTTTACAGCTGGATCAAAGATGTAAAAGTGACCAATCTGTTCTGGTTTCTCCATTTTTCCAAGACAAAAACACTTTTGGAGTTAAATGGATTTAGATGTATTTATAAGGTAAAGAAAGAAAAATGTAAACCAATAATCAGTGTCTCTTGACCCAGTTTCAGAAGCCATCAGAGGCCCACAGCATCACAGATCCACCACCGTACTTAACACTTTGAGCTGCAGGTTTCCATCGTTTGTTTCACAGTAAATGCCGCTAAAATTAGAGATGGTTGATCAAAAAAGAAGAAAACAAAAGACTTTTGATTTGCTTTAAGAAAGCAGGATCCAAGATGTGAATGGTTTCAGGGATTATGATACCCTATGTGTGTAAACATCGCTATATTTTGTTGAAAATATGAAAAATGTTTAAAATGACAGAGATGTGCCTCGAATAAAATCAAAAATTTAGTATATTTTATAAATTTGAGTCAATTTTGTATGAAATGATGACAAGAAACAGAGAAAATGTGTGTTTTCCTAACAAAAGATTGCGGACAAGTTTGCTAGAACTTTTATTCTTTAAATAAAATAGAACATTTTCATCCACACTTCTTCCTTCCACTCAACTTTTCAGTAACATGCTTGGATACTTGGATATTTTTGCTTTACAATCTTTTTTTTTAATCCAAACACTTTTCTACTGACTCCAAATTGACTCGGTTGCACCTGGTGGGAAAAGAAATGTGAAATAAAAAGAAGGAGCAAATTGAAAAGGGAATCAAGGGCTGTTTTGCAATCAGCACATTTTTCTCCACAAGCAGAAAAAAGACGGAAAAGTATGCAGCCAGTTATAAACTGAAATAGTACAGAGGAAGAAGTGAAAAAAGAAGCAATTCAATACACGACAAATGCATAATACATAGGAGGAGAATTGAATAGAGGAGATTGCTTGGCGAGAGACAGAAGGCACATATATGTGGACTCAGTTTGTTTCATTAGGTCTGCAGTCGGGTCCTTATGCAGCATGACGGAGGATAAAAACACGGCGGCAGATTGGACCTCAAATGGAAGTGGCGGATGTTTCACATCTAATATCGCTGATTGATTCTGAAGAGAGTTCTTCAGCGTCTGACCTGATTTAAAGGAGCAGGAAGCGACGAGTCCGCAGCGTTTCTCCATAAAAAATAAACTGATTTTGGCTGGAAATACGAAGAACGATGTCTTAATGTTAAACTTTAACAGGACACTGGGGTCGGCTTAGCTGTACTACGCCATGCTAGAAATGTTTTTGTTTTTTTTTCCCAGGCTCTCTGCTTCGATTCCCCGCTGTCCGCTAACAAGAGAGGACAGCCAATCGAAGTGACCCACCTTCAGCTCGCCACTTCCCAGCTCTTGTTTTCTGGCGGAAAAGCAAGCCTGCACTCCGGCGGCCCATTTAGCCGCCGCGGTAATGACAGAGGCAAACACTGGCTGCATCCAAACCGGCACAAATGGACGCAGTAAAAGGCAGAGAGGCAAAAAACAAAACAAAACTGAAACACAGCGCTTTAGTTTCCCAGCTGATTTCCTACATGTAGCAGTTAGATTTTTATATCAGATAAAGACAAGATGAGTTGGTAATGATTTATTTGTAAGAGGGAGAAAAAAACTGTTACTTCAAACTCTCTGGTCAAGTCTTTTGTGGAAGCTTGCTGCTAAAAATTTAAATTTTAAATATAAAAAAGCAAAGTGGACTTTTTTTAAAAAGAGGTTTCATCACCTCCAGTTCAGAAACAAATATAAAAATTTCACTAATATGGATGTTAAGCTCAATGAAGGTCATCAAAATGGTCATTATGAGATGACTTTGCTGCTATATTATGATCTTGTTTATTTCAGTGACACCAAAAATAAAATTTTAAGTGGATTTTGGAGAATATTTCAAAATCTTACTCAGTATTTTTGACCTACTGTCTCGGAGAAAGAGATCCAATTTCTTGCTGAAAAGTGACTTGTAAGTTTCTACTGGTGTACTAAGACATTTGCACTTGAAATGAGACAAAAGGACCTGTCCAGGGCGTACCCTGCCTCTCGCCCGGAACGCCAGCTGGAGATAGGCACCAGCAACTCCCGACCCACTAAGGGACAAGGGTGCAAGAAAATGGATGGATGGATGGATGACACAAAATTACTCGGTAATATTTCGTTTTTCTGCTGCATCGTGAGACTTGCTTTCAGTTCTCTGAGATATTTCTTTAACTTTTGTTCGTCTGCGAAGTCGATGCTCTTTACCAGGAAATGAAAAGCAACAGCAAAGTTCAGAAGCTCTTTCAGTGTTTTCAGAAAGCCTGAAAGAGGAAGGTAAAGTGGGACGATGTTTACCTTTATCGTGCTTTTACCTGTAATGTCGGGCTTCTGCGGCATGAAGAACTGATAGAATGTGGGCTCCGATAGGCCCTTCACGTTGCGGGCTGTGATTTCCACTTCATATCTCGTGTTCCACTGCAGCGGCTGCAGCATCGCAAAGTCGTTAGCTCCTGGAACCAGCTTGGTCATCCACTGTTCCTCTTTATCCTGCAGGAAAGGGACCAACAAATAAATTAAAACTCAAGGTCAAAGAGTGTTAGCTTGATAAATGACAGGTTGGGTTTTAATCCAACCTCCCTTTACTTCTCTGGCCAAATGCGCTTATGTTCCAACCTGGCAACCCATCGCACCAAATCAAGCTAATTGGAGGGAGCCAGTAGTGCTGGTTGTTGAGAGGAAGGAATTTTTTTTTTACAATTAAATATCCTCAAAAGTGTGTTGAGTTTTTTATGATGAATCATAATGTGGAATATTTATTTTCGGTTTACTTTACTTTGGTTTTGTTTTAATCTGCAAATAAATCAATTTCTTTTGCACTAATTATGAACCTGAATACTTCATAGTGTGTCATATTATTTCTTATTTCTCTAAGAATCATTTCAAGCTTCTGCCCTTGAGCTTCCTGTTTAAAAAGTGACACAAAGTCACAACACCTTGACAGAATATATTCATAAATAAATACTGCTTATGCTATAAAAACAAATAATGCTAGCTCAGAAAATAATGAAATATGTTGCTAAAATATGTACTTATTGAATATGTATTATTGAATAATGCATTAAAAATCACATATGTAACGATTCAAACTGCCATTTTTTTATGATTCCCAAAGAGAAATTGAATGTCTGGCTGTGGGGAGGAAAGATCTCCTGTACCAGTCTGTGTTACAGGACATATAAAGACGCATCTGACTGAAGACTCTCTGTTTCATGAGTTGTCTTTAGGTTTGCTTTCTGCTTTTTGATAAAACTCCACTTTGAGATGGCGACCATCTTGGTTAGGTCACAGGGATTTCATTCCAGAGGAAGAGGAATGCATAGAATAAAAGATATGAAGAAAAAAACATAAAAAATGAATATTTATGTGCTAAGAGTTTTTATTTTAAGTTTCTATTGTTGAAAATCATCTTTCCTTTCCTTCATATCCCACTCTAACACATTATTTTTGTGTTCCTCCATCATATGAAACACTCCACAACCTCTTTAACCCTTATTCTCTACATTTAATCTGAACCACCATTAAAATAGACGAGCAAATCCTGAGAGACGGTTTGTCCTCTCATTAAAATTGTAAGCGAAACGAGATGTGAAAAACAGAGATCTGCCAGTAGAACATTATTCATTTAAGGAACCAACTCAACCCAGCAGCAAATCAATCAGCCTTGCATGGTGTGCAAGGGATTATTATGTCAAATATGAAAAAAACTCCATCAGCGTGAGTTACTTTTTAGAGAATGTAAGAGCATGCCTTGTGCAAACTGAATGGCCTCATGTAAATTTAATGAACGCTTGATTTCCAAACCGCGCCTGTTGTGTTTCGCTCTCTTTGTGCTCGACGTCAGAAACAGGAGTGATAAATGTGAAACATTTATTCTGTCTGCTAAACAGAGCTGCTCAGTAATCAGAGCTGCTCATGAATAATAATTCAGAATGTAAACCCAGGCTAAAAGAGCAGCACAAAGTTATTTATCCTGACAGAAACGGAGCAAACGTCCATCCTGTCAAAGATTCCCTCTGTATTTTATCTCACTGGATACTAATAAAAATGATTTATATTTACTTTATTGCTTTAATTTGCTCTCCAAAATAATAAATTGTAATGTTTGTTTGTTTTTTTGTTCAGCCCTGCGACAGACTGGCGACCTGTCCAGGACGTACCCTGCCTCTCGCCCGGAACGTCAGCTGGAGATCGGCACCAGCAACTCCCGACCCCACTAAGGGACAAGGGTGCAAGAAAATGGATGGATGGATGGATTGTTTGTTCATGATGTTGAAATGTGCTGTACAAATAAAATTATTTTTGAATTTGCATCTGAACTCCCACAAAAATAGAAAAAGAAAAAGATCTGAACCATAATTAATAGACTAAATTAATTAAAAAATACATATTAATAACAATAATAATAGATAAGTGATGCAATAAATAAATGGTTCTAACAGAAGATAACATTATTTCACCCGTCTCAAAAAAACCCTTAAATTTCCTGGAGAAATTTGGAATAAATTTGCAAAAGCACAAAGTTTTACCAGCCTGAAGGTTTTTCGGACTCACTGTCTTGTATTTGACGATGTATTCCACGATGGGCATCCCGCCGTCGTCCTGCTTGACCAGCCCCAGCCTGTAGGCCTTCCCCACACCCCTCTGGCCGTGGACCGCCGGCGGACTCGGTTCTCCTGAGGACGACAAGAGTCACATCTTCATCGCTTTGCTCTTTTTATTCCAACGTTTCTGCACTGTTTTCCCAGATGTTTGGTGGATAAATAAAACGCTTACGGTGAAATTCCCTGCAGACGAGGAGAATCTGACAGAATCCATTCCAGGTTCTGATAATCTAAATTCATATCTGTGAAAGTCAGGGAGGTTGAGGCTCTCTCCACTATAAATACACCCGGGTTGTGTAATATGGCAAATAGGCCTCATTCTGCAGAGTTGCTGATGCTCTGAATAGATTCTGGAGGCATGTAATGCATTTCTGTGCATTTCTGTCACACATCCAATATTTGTATTAAATCAGAACCAGAACATTTCCATATTCCTGCTGAATCGAGCTGTTTTAGTTTACAGCCTGAACTGCTGAGGGGGCCGACGACTCAACATCAACAGCCAGCGAGACGTTAGAAACCACTAAAGTGAGAGGCTGGCGTCGTTATCGAAGGTTTTGATTGGTTAAATTGGATCCCGACTTACGGATGGGTAAAGTCTGGAAGGTCTCCGTGTGGCTGAACTCTCCCTGACCTTTCCCGTTCACGGCTGCGACTCGCACCTCGTACGTCGTGTTGGGCTCCAGTCCGGTCAGAACTACGGTGGCTGCAGAGAGACAAAACCACAGCTCACTTTTTCTGTTTGCAGAAAAACAAAACACAGGAGAAGAGGTTTGTTTTAACACATCACTTTAATGAGCATCGTTACTCCGTTTAATGCAAGAAACAGCAGCTTTATCTGCAGCAGGTTTGAATATTTTTTTTTACTATTTTAATGTTAGAAATCGTCCGATTTCTAACATTACAGGCTAACAGAGCTCTAACCTGCTGGCCTAATTCTTTATAAAAATGACATCCACTGTAAAGTGTTACTAACATAATAAAACAAGTTACATGATTTGAAAAGATGGACTTCTGTACTTTCAAAAGAAGCTGGCGCTTCATTTAAGGAAGAAACTTGGTAAATAGCTATTAACTAATAGTTATTTAGATATTTAATTACAAGTTAAATAACTAGTACTTGAATAAAAAACAGTTTCTTCCTCAAAAACTGCATATAAATTCCTCAAATCTTGGCAGAAATTGATCTAAACTTCCTGCACTTCTGTTTATGCAGCCTTAGTTATTTGCATTTTGACTTACCCTCATTACATCACTAAATGCCCAGCGCCATCTTGTCATGTAATGACAAGATGTAACCTGGGAAAAATGTCAGAAGTGAAGTAATCTGCTATTGGTTATAAAATTATTTAATTCATCTTGGTGAAAAACTGTTTTGTCTTATTTCAAGTGTAATAAGATATTTACACTAGAAACTGGACACAAACACTTTGTATTTGTATGACGTTGTGTATTTGCAGTGCTCTTCTTGTTTCCTTTTGGACCTTAATGTTACAAAAATTGATCTGGTTATTTACTAATCAGGATTAAATTACTATTCAAATCTCACAGATTTATTCTATCAGCCAGCAGAGGGAGAGTGAAACTTGTTGTTTTTGTCAGAGTGAACAAATTTATTCGTCTGCTGGAGCTTTTTCAGTCCTTTGGTCCTGGAAAGGAAAACAAATGTTTTGCATTTTGCATCAGCGTTCTGGTTCCATCGCCGGCGCTGAAACGAGGCGAGTCCAGACCTCATTAAGCTGCAGTTTACTGAGGGGAACTTCAGTGCTGAAGTCTGTGATTAAATATGGAGACACTTAGCATTATGTAATTAGCTTTGCTCACTTTTTTTGCATTTTAGATCAAATTCTGTTGAAATAATCCAAATTGGACTCATTTGTAGCTGTGAATTTTTCCCTTCATTTCGACATCCTGGTTGGTTTCCTCCTCAGTAAATCTCCAAACTGTAATTGACTCTGAAATGAGGGATATTAGCGATAAGCCCTTCAGGTTTGTTGGAGCTGCTTATCAGCCGGCCATTCATCCCCCGGCTTTCATTTTCCATCCATCCGTCCGTCAGCGAACGCCGTACTTCCCGACAAGGCTCAGAAATCAATTTAGAGTCGTAAAGCACAGGAAGAGGAGAAGGGCGCGCTTTGAGGCCGGACCGGTCCTGGCGCCGGCCGCCGCCAGGTGTTTGGAGCATCGTCAGGGGCCGACAACATCCCAGGGCCAAAGCTTTGAAGGATCCTGTGACCGATTGTGCAATTATGTGTGAACTGGGCCGACGTCGAGGCGTCAACACAGGAGATTACAGGTTCATCCTGAATGTCGGGTTACAGTTTCTCTCTCTGACAGGTGAAGGATGAAGTCAATCAGGTGTTTTCACTTCATCAGAGTAAAGTCAGCTTTCCATTTCCTTCAGGGTTGTAAACATAACGCTACACAGTCGGATATTTCTCTTCAAAATGGGAAAAACAAAAATGACTGAAATGATTAAGAAAAAACCTTTTCAGTTCTGTTTTTGTTTAGACTTAAAACTCCAGACGGATCGAATGTAAAACAGAGAACATGGTAACCAGTTTGCTGTGGGCCACACAATAACAGTCACTAACACAGTAACAGTCTGTGTTCCCAGGTCTGGAAAAAACACTAAGCTAGCATTTTTATTTAAGTAGATATACATTTTTAATTTAAGACATCCCAAGAAACAGAGGAAATCGAAATATTTTGTCATTCTGTATATTTTGTCCGAGGCTGTATGAAATTATCACAAGGTGATGTAAAGCTTTCTGTTTTTTAAAACTTCACTTTTCAGTGGATCATGAAATTACAGAATATTTTGAACAAAATTCTGCCAGAAAAAAAGGCCATCTACGATTAATTTTATAGCAAATTGGTAAAAAAAAATCCCAGCATAAATAGTTCAGCAGACATAAAATCTATTGAGGACAAAATCAGAGAGTAAAGTTTTGACAACAACAAGAATAACCATTGTTACCTGAAGCCAAAAACAAAACAAATAGTTGTTATTTTTTAGCCTTTATGTCTCAAAAATCTCACCAAAAAACATAAAAACTTTATCAGGTTCAGCTGCTACAAAACAAGAAAACATAAAGAGAAGCAGAGAAGTGGAGCTCCTGACTCTGATAAATGATGTTTGGACATCAAACTCACTCTGCACGCTGTGGGACTTCACATCCCTCCAGTCCATGGAGCCAAGCTCTTTGTACTGGACCAGGTAGAAGCTGATGGGAACGCCGCCGTGAGAGTCAGGCTTCATGAAGGTGACGGTCGCCAGCCGCTGGGAGACGGCCGACAGACGGACGGAGTACGGATTGGAGGGGACGTCTACGAGAAAACAAGAAAAAACAAAATACCAGAAACTGCTGAGACCTGAGATGAACAGGGTTTAAAAACGACAGGAGGGAATAAAAAATATGAAAAAAAACATCTGATATGGGAGGAAAGGAAAGAAGAGAAGGGAAAACAAAAACTGTAAGAAAGAAGGAAGGAAAAGAAGGAAAGAAACAAGGATGGAAAGAAAGAAGGAAACAAGAAAGGAAAGATAGAAAAGACAAGAATAAATAAAAACAAGAAGGGAAGTAAAGAAAAACTGGAAAAACTGATAAAAACTGGAAGGAAGGAAGGACAAAAATATGAAAAAGGACAAAAGTGGGAAACAGAGGTATGGCACAAAGAAGAAAGAAAAGAAAAAAGGAAGAAGAAAAGAGAATTTTTAACAGCAGCATGAAAGTGACAGGAAATAACAACAGATAGACTCACACTAACAGAAAACATTAAAAATAGATGAATAAACAAAATCAAAAATAACATACTGCACAATAAAAGCAACATTTCAACACGAATAAAGTGAAGTTATAAGAAAAACTCCAGTCCAGAGGAAAGTGCAACTCAGCTGATAAACAAACATTACAAATGTTTCTTGTTTCAGCAAACAGGAAACAACCTGAAAACAGAACAAATATAAAATAACCAAACAAACAAGGAGATTTAAAATGGATACATAATAAATTGTACACAATTAAATTGTTTAACATATGTAGGTTAGGATATACTTTTTATTTTAATCTTGGCAGTTATTCTCTAATTTGACTTATTATTTTTCTATTCTCTATTCTCTGATTAATCTAGTGTCAATATTTTGGGTAGAAGTGGAAAAGAGGTTTTAGAGTCTGACAGAAACAACTTTAATGTATTTAACTTTTATTTAACCAGGTGAGTTATAATAAAACACAGACGGGAGATTATTTTGCTCCATACTCGTTTTTCATGCCTGGGAAACACAGAAATCAACTTTTCCTCTCTCTCTCTCTCACCTGCCTGGGCCAGGATGAACTCCTGGTACCGGACTCCAATGTTGTTCCGGGCCGTGCAGTTATACCGGCCAAAGTCTCGGTCCGACATCGGAGTCACCTGAAAAATAAAAATAAACCTTTATAGCAACATTTACGAGTGTTCTAGTCAAAGTTCAGACTTCAAATCAGCTTCAAATGATGTTGTGTGACATATATTAAATCAAAAGTAGATAAATAAATGCAGGAGATGTAGTATTGGCCCTTCAGAGCCTCCGTACCCACCTCCAGCACCGACTTCCCGTCGGTGCCGTAGATCTGCATGTGCTGCGTTCCCTCTGAGATGGTGAAGCGTTCCCTCCTCCACAGCATGGTGGCGGGCGGGTTGGACATCACGTCACAGCTGATGTTCACCGGGTTTCCCTCCCACGAGTAATAGATGGTGTGATTGGTCAGGAATTTAGGAATATCTGAGAAAAATATAAAAAAACAAAGTTAAAGCTGCAGTTTGTAACTTTAATAAAAAAAATATTTCTTTATATCTTTGTTGAAGCTCAGTTTGATATGAGAGATAGTCTGTGAAAAATGTAGCTCTTCTGCCTTGTCCCAGTTCTGACTAGAAACAACCAATCAGAGCCAGGAGGCGGGTCTTAGCGCTGTCAATCATCTCTGTGCTAGCATAACCTGTTGTGAATGATTAGGATAGTTAGCTTGTCCAGTGATGCCTCCTGGCAATGATTGGTTGGTTTAGTCAGAAGCCAATAACAGCTCAAAGAAGAGGTGAAGGAGATTGATCTTTTCATTGTTTATCAGTCTCATTTTAAAATGTTACAAAATGGTGATGCTTCCACCAAATGCATAAAACCATATATTTTATAAAAGTTACACACTGCTGCTTTAAAACCGGTAAACTGCTGGTGTGTTGAGCGTTCATGGCAGCTAATTAAACGCTGAAATCAAAGGTGGAGCTGGGATGGATGATCAAAGGCGTCTTAACCCACACATTCTGAAGAAGAAGAAGAAGAAAATGCTTTGGATTTAAACCCACTGGAGAGAAGCATGAGTCGGCCTCAAGCGGGTGAGTGAAGGATGCAAACAGAGGGCGATAATGAAAGACCGCGGCGGCGGTGGCTGGTGTTGTTGTTGCTGCTCGGACGTTTCCTGGCCCGGCTGCCCGGCTCACTCAGACACACATTCTGCTTGTTTTATGCTCCCTTGCAGGACGCCATTAGAGAGATTGATGCGCGGCTCCCTGTCACAGCTGAGGACGTGCCATCGCCTCGCAGTGACTTAGTAAATGAGTTCATTATACTCTCCGTCTGAAACATGTTTACAGTGGAACAGCAGCAACTTCCCACAACCAGACGAACATGTGTGCGTTTCTCCCCTCGCGAACTTTCAAGGGATTTCTTTTCCAAAAATGTCAATTTATCTGACGGCTCAATCTGCTGCACTGGTATAGTTAAAGCATCTCGTAATGAAGCCAATCTCTCCAAAGCCGAGATGAAGATCTCTGCTGCAGAGCTCATTAGGCAGGGGAGAGGCAGGCTGCCCCAAATAACCCCAAACACGACACGACGAGCAGAGGAAGCCGTCAGCAGGAGAAACCCAGGCTTTTCATTAATTATCACTCTTCAGAGACGATACGACTGCAGGGAGGAGCTGTTTGTAATAATTTCCTCTCCTTTAACAAGACAACCAGCTGGTTTCCACAGGGAATGGGAAACTTTTCACCTCTGGAATAATTTTGACAGGTGTAAATATTTGTCAATTTTTTTTTATTGGGAAATAATGAACATTTTCAAACAATTTTGGGAAATAAAAGTCTGGAAAAAAACTATTTCATCTCTAAATAAAAATTAAATACAGGCGAATGAGTGAGGGAAGGTTAGATAAAAAAAGTTCCTGTTTAATTTTTTCCTTTTCAGACAAAATGCACCCATGATCTGTCTGCAGGGCTAATTTTAAATCTGGAACTGCAAAAAGGCAAAAGTCCATCGTTTATGTAATTACTATCAAAGCGTTTCTGTAAACACAAAACAGCTGAGAGATTAGCCTGGGAATACAGAGGTCTGCCAGCGCCACAGCTCCACCTGGTGGTGGCAGAGATATTAACCTACTTATAGCTGGGGTATGTAACTTTCATAAAAAAAATATTCATTTTTACATATTTGTTAAACTATCAGGATGTCATGACAGTATCAGACAATAACTTGAACTCCTCTGTCTTCTCCCAGTGCTAACTAAAGCAACCAATCCGAGCCAGAAGTCGGGTCTTAGCGCTGTCAATCACCCTCATGTCCTCCGCTTTCTCTCTGATAGTTCACCATGAACGCTGAGGCTAGTTAGCATAGCTGCCGATGATATAAATGGTTTTCCTGGAACGCTATGCTGTTTCTCTGTTGTTAGCATATTTAGTATCATGTACATGAAGGTGACTGACAGCGCTAAGCCCCTCCCTCCTCCTGGCTCTGATTGGTTTTTTTGTTTGATAGTGGTGCGATTCTTCAGATGGCAGCAGCAGCTCAGAGAAAAGGTGGATCTTTTCACAGATTATCAGTTAATTATTTTAACAAATTTATTAAAAAAAACCCACACTTTTTAATCAAAGTTACATAACCCAGCTTCAGGACAACAGTAAAGCTCCTCATTTCTGATACATTTTACTATAGTTTTACAGAAAAGTAAAAAATACTGTTATGTAAATGTTAGTATTAGCATAGTAGCACAGCTAGTTGTGAACTCTTTAAAGCTCATTAAGAAGCTTTAAAATTTCCAGTTAATTGTAACTTAACTTACACTCAATGTCCAGAAACATGCTCTTCTGATGGCCTCCTATCCTGCTTTGGGCCTCGCAGTCGAAGCGGCCGAGGTCGCTGAGCCGCACCCCGCTGATGGTCAGCACGGACTTACCGTGACGACCACGGACCTCGAACCGCCCGTCCCGACTCTGGAAAACAAACACAGAGTTCCTATAAATTTACAGAGGAGCAGAAAGTACTGAGAAAAGCTGAGAAACGCTTCATTTTCCAGCTTTGTAGCTTAGAATGACCCCAGTCTCTTCGCCCTTGCAGGCCGCAGTCTGGTGTCACACCGTGTTGAGGCTAATCCAATAAACCGCCGATACATTACAAGGCCGTTACATCGGTCTGAAGACAGATGGCAACAATTTGAAGCGACGGGTCAATTACAGCAGACAAGGCTATCAGTGCAGCCGTCCCTCGTAATGAGACCAAAACACCCTGGAGCGTCCAGGCTGGACGCTTTCCATCAGGTGACCTCATGACCCCAGGAGGCGTGTAATGGAAACTGTTAAAACACAACTAAAAATATCTTTCTACTGCACTCCTGTTAACAGATAAAACTGCATTTATTCATCAGGAAGTGTAACATTAAGGACAGTGTGGTGAGGAAATTGACTCAAATCAGGAACCAAAACAAACTTTACCCCCCACTGAGCTTTTTTTACAGCTTCAATTTTAATCAGAGAGAGATTACTGCCTTCCTTTTTCATCTCCCGTCTGATTAAAAAGCAAAAGAAAACGCCAATGGTTTTATTTCCTTTTTGCAAATAAATAACATCTCTCTGCAGACATCATTAAAAAGTGTCAGATTGTGAATTTGCCATTTTATTTTCAATGTTTTTCCCCTCCCTCACCTGTTGCTGCCAGCCTGAGTGACTATACAAAGAGATCTTAGTATTTTTTATTAAGTTTTTCAAATCAAAGCTGTGGTTTTTAATCTGCTCCCAATGAAAGATAAAATGCTCCTGTTGCTTCTTTTAAACAAAATAAACTTAAAATGTACTTATATTTGAAATTTATTCAAACTTAAATACAGTTTAGATTTTTTTCTCTCTTTTTAAACTTCATTTCAAACAAATATTACATAGAGGATATTTAACACAATGACCAATATCCCAATATTATAATGTAAGTAACAGACAATATTGGTGTTAAGATTTTACCATAGGAATCTACAAAGTAGAATAAATAAAGCAAAAATATATTTTTTTTTCTGGTGTTAATTGAATATGTACAGTGATAATGCATGAAATGTGACATGTTTGAATATATTTCTATTTTATTTGTGATATTGTGCAGCTCCAATTCAAAGTAAATACATTATTATTGATGCATTTTAGGAGTTTCTTGTTTTCTAGAAATGTATGTATAAAGATTATATAAATCTGCGATTTTGCAACTATTCCATTCTATTTGTGATATTGTGCAGCTCCAATTCAAAGTAAATAAATTATTGAACTTTTCTCGTCCTTTAAATGTGGCTTAGGGATCCTGAGATCAGAGATAAAGTAAACCTAGTCCATACTTGTAGTTTTCTGACATTTCTCCTCTCTGCTAGCAGCTTCCAACTTCACTGTTTGCCTCCATCTGTATTCCCATCCTTGTGCACATTTGCATATTTAGGCCGCTGTATTCCTGTGCACACTCTGCCTCTGTTTTCCCCATAAATCAACGCACAGTTCTCCCTTTATAATGCCCTGCTGTCGCCCCCCGACCTCAACGATCCTCTCCTGCTCCAGACTCCGGCTTGATCCTGTTTGGAACGGCTTTCGTTTTGTCATCACAAAGCTTTCAACTAACGAGGTGGAGCGCCGCTTAAAGGCTCGGCTCTGGTCGCTTTGCGACTTCGCTTGTTTGCCTGGCGAGTGGCACTGAATGAGGATGCTGAGGATGAGGCAGCAGAGAGAGAGAGAAAGAGGAAGAGGAAATCTTCTGAGTCAGGAAATTACTCCCCCACTGACAGGGCCTGTGTGTGGAGACAAACTCGTGCCCTGAAGCTCGGCCTGCTTGATATGCAGCTCAGTCACCTGGCCAAACGTGAACAGAGAGCCACATGTAGGAACAGCAACAGGAAGCACCAATATCTCTCTGCGTTTGCATGAAGCGTACAGACTCTTAAATGGATTTTGGAGACTGTGACTGCGTTATTTTAGTTTTAGTTTCAGATATTAAAAATGTCAGTGGTAAATGTCAGCGAGGCCCGTCTGATTCTCGGCGCTTTGTGGTGGGGATGAACATCAGGTCCACGGCGTCCACCTGGCTTTTATGAGTCCTGCGCCACCTCGACCTCACCGTGGCAACAAAATGACATTTAATAATGGCTTTTCTGCTTCAAGGAAATGGAGGCCAGAGAGACGGGTTCAAAGTGAAACAAAGCCAGTCGGTGGCTAAACATTTCAATTATCTCGAAATCGAAGGATAGACGGTAGCATCTGCGACTGCTTCTCCAAGGCTACCTTTAGATTATAATAAATATAATAAAGGAGCAAAAGCATCACTGAATTTTGTTGAATTACATGTAGAAAAAACAAGGAAGCTGTACCCAGAAAAAAGCCAATGCAGAAAAAAGCACGAACAGCCAACAATTCGATGGTTTGATAAGTATTTCACACTGGTGGAGACTCTCAGTCAATTAGGACAAGGAAACGATGACCGCTTCAATAGATGAGAACTAAACGGTTCCTCATAAAAATATAAAATATGTGCTGCTTTGGGAAAAAATGAAGAAAATATTACTTATTGAAGCAGTTAAAACATTATTAAAACTGTAGTGGATCATGTTATGGACTCTCTATGTGCCACTGTTTACGTCCGGAGATTTTGCACATTGCTGGAGGCAAAAATAACGCAGAAAAACAGCTGAAGAACAACTCAAAAACACTTTTTTTCTCGGCTCTGTGTCGGCTTCGCTACACACAGACTTGTTGCCATGGCAACAGACATCACCACTCTACTTATCAGGATTCAACACCAAAAACCACACAAAGAACAGAACATTCAGTTTGTTACATTATTAAATTTTTAGGCTTGTTGTTTATTTAATAAGTGGTGGTAGATTAGCTCCAGCAGCTTATTAGCTAAGCTTACACTGCGGTGGTAAATTAGCCAATAGAACACCTGCTCTACTGATGATCTGTGAGAGCTGGTGTGTGGTTCACCTTTTTTTAAATTGAACTGAAACACATTGAATTTCACATCACGTCTACATGTTATGGTTTTCAAAGTCAAGCTAGCATAGCTGAGCTACTTCCCTCTCTCTCATTCGCTAATTTTTCTCTTTATTAAAACTTTTCCTGGCCTTGTTATCAGGGGTGCGTTCACACTGCAGCCTGAAGTGACCCAATTCCAATTTTTTTGACGTAATGCGACCTGTATCCGATCTTTTCATGGCAGTGTGAACAACACAGGTTGGATTCTGTTTCGAATGTGACCCATATCCGATACGTATCCGATTCAAATGTGACCCAAATGCATCCGCATTCATCCGAACTGAACATCACAGATTCTCAACAAATCTCACTATTCTGAGTCCTGATACGCGCAAGCAGGAAGAAAAACAACAACCATGACGACTATATGAGGATTAAGTTGTTAATATGTTGCTCCGGTTGGACAACTTAAAATACGTAAGCTATTCTCCACCGTTAGCCTCCATGTTTACTTCCTCAAACGCTGAGCTCTTCTTCTTTTATGGCAGTTGCCAGAACATTGAGAACGATGACGCTATTGCGCCCTCTACTGCGCATGCGGGACACTTTCAGGTCGTTTGCCTGTTCACACTGCAGAACACATACAGGTCGCATTTACGGCAGTGTGAACGGCCCGGCAAAAAAATCGGAATTGGGTCACTTCAGGCTGCAGTGTGAACGAACCCCTAGTTGTCATAGAACTGAATTAGTAGCAAAGCACTGTGGTCCTTTTCTTTTATAAATCATGAATATATTTAAGATTTAATGCATCATATTGACAACTTCATAGCTAAAATCAATGCTAGTCATTGTTAGCAAGCAGCTATTGATGACTAGCCTTCATAGAGTAAAATAAAAAAGAAAATGTCCTATTATTTTTCTAAAATGATACATAAGAGTAACTTAGTGCTTTAAAAAAATCACTAATCTAATCTAATATTAATTACATTAACCATAATTATTCATTTGAGCTGTTGGTGCTGATATGTTGCACTTTGTTTTATCCCAGTTTTGTTGCTTGTTTTCTGAAATCCAATCCAAAAGGTGGCGCCAAACACAACAGAAAATGTTGAAATTGAAAACGTAAAACAGCAGCGAAACAAAACAAATATTTATTACTGTCAATGTTTTGCTTTCAATGTAAAGTTTTTCAGAGTAATCGTTAATATATTCAGTGACATTTTTTAAAGCCAATATTTCTTCTCTGTTTCACTTTAAGCTGTCGTCGTTTTAGCCTCATAGGTTCATAGAAACGTCTGAATGTGGACGTTTTATTGTGAAAGGACGGACTACGCTATTTTTTCTGGATTGAGAATCCAGGAAATCTTGCTTACACAATTTTAATGGTAATCAGTGGCATTTTAAAAAGCACCTTGCTGGTTGCTTCTGCAGATTTCTGAGTCACTCGCTCTCTTTTTCAGCATAACTGTGTTTGTTTGTGTCGTATTATTTATGGACAAAGTGACTCAGATAGATTCTCAGAAAGGCTCCTAAGTCTTCTCAGAAACATCCATCAAAACTCTGTTTTAATCACCGAGTTTATTTCCGTCATGCTTCCATCAGTAGCTCCTTACACTGGGATGTTAGGAACAAATAAACCCCCTACCTCACAACACCAAGCAATGAAACAATACACCAACTCAAATCCTCCTTCAGCACATAATTAAATCCTACAAACTGCCTCCCATTACGCTCTCTTTCCGAGGGTCATGGTGTTAGCAGAGAAGGAAAGAGAGGAAGCAAGCAACATTATGTAGAGAGTAAAACTAAGCCTCTCGGTGCAAGACGCCTCAGCGGGAGGAGAGAGCGCAGGCTGGATATGCAGATTGGAGAGCAAATTGAGAGAGGAGCATTCTGCCTTAAACCCAAATGACTGCTGCCATCCATCACGCCCGGGCGCCGCTCGACTCATGTTTGTCTTTGCGCATGTTTAGGTGTGTTGGTTTGCTCCGCGCATTTCCATAATTGCATTTGCAGTGGGGGGAGAGAAGCACTTACTCTCATTTTCGGCTGTGATTTATCAAGCCGAGCGATTCGAGCCAACGCACACATTCATTTATCTCCGCCGTGACCTTTTTCCAGCAAAAGATCGTCTGGCTCCTTTGTTTTTTTTTTTCTTTTTTTGTCCTTCTGTGGAAACCTCAGTCCAATGCTAACACTGACGGAACATTGTTGAAAAATAATTACTGCTTCCAGAAACGTCTTGAGTCAAACCCAGAGTCTTTGAGGCCAGATCACACAATGCCTTGTTAGGTGGAAGGAAAGCACCAAACAAAGTGTAAACTGAAACGTTTACCTTGAAAACTTCAAGGTCCTTGGTGCTTCTTTTTGCCTGGAGCGAAACAAAATAAAAAGCGTGCGCTGATTTCCTGTGAGACTATAAACTCAGCCAGGTATGAGCGCAGGGTGAACGTGCATAAGTTATGTCTTTGAGCCTTTTAACATTTATAAACACTTGGAAAAGACAGTCATCTATTTGTGTCTGCTGCTCCTTAAATTATACCCGTTTGACCCCAGAATGTGGATTTCACAACGTTAACCTCTGCAAGCAATAAAATGACCTAAAACATGGAGATGGGAAATGAAATATTAATATTTAAACAGTTTCAATTACATGTACTGTCCACAGTTCAATATTCACGAGACAATGGTGATTTTGGAAAAACGCACATCGTGATATTGAATATCGTTTAATATACATGAGTTCAAGAGTAACAAACACCTAAAGTGACTTTATTTTTTGCTGATAAACTAAATAGATTTTTACATTCTCTCCTTGTTTCTGTGAATTTTGACATTTTTGTGTTAATTTATATTTTGCTTAAATGATAACAAAGATTAAAGCTTCCAGATTTGTTATGAGTTTGTTATTTGATTAAAAAGTCACTTAAGGCATGTGTTAATACAGCAAAACAATTTATAACTAAACCAGCAGTGTTTATACAAAGCTGAAAACTGCCTAAAAAGGTTATTTCAAATTCAAATTCAAAATACTTTAATGGTCCTAAAAGGAAAATTAAATGTTGTTCAGGGTGCAATCTCTGTTTCTATGTATATTTTAACATTTTTCTGTAAATTTGTTTATTTTCGCATTCATTTGCATAAAAAAGAGCGTCTTCACCATGAAAGTTTCCAACAAAACAGAAGAGGAAGTTTCTAACTTGTCACTACTTTTTTTTTGATTAATTCACTAGAGGAATGTAGCAAGAACATTTATAAGTTTGCGCCATTTTGCCCCTCCTCTGATTTCCCACACTTGACCACGCCCCCCTGTGCCTCTTGGCTCCACCCACTTTGCTGAGTGGATTTAATGTTTAGTTACACTTTCAAGGTTGTAGTTTTATGCAGGAATTAAGCACAACCCGCATATGGAGGCCTCAGTCCTCAACGTGACTGTCGCAGGTTCGATTCCCAGCCTGGCGACCTTTGCTGCATGTCTTCCTCCTCTCTTGTTACCCACTTTCCTGTCAACTAACTATCAAATAAAGGCCACTAGAGCCACTAAAACCTTAAAAAAAGTTATAGTTTTTAAAATGTTGACTGAAACCATGTAGGATGACTTTTATAGCATCAAAGTAGAATATTTTTGGTAATTTTGACGAAGAAAAATCCAAACGCAACCTCTCTTAGTGTCAATGAAATTTCTCTGTTTGGTGTGAAAACTTGGCCAACTTCCTCCTCACCCCTTCCAAGTTATGCCCCATTTGCTTTACACAGCGTAAAGTCGACCGCTTGGTGTGTGACGCAGCAAACAACACACACACAGAAAGAGAGCCAGATGGACTTTCTGGCAGCGCCTACCTTGTCTCCGTCCACAAAGGTCTGTCCGTCGCTGGCTCTCCTCCAGGAGATGTCAGGCAGAGGTTCGCCCTCGGCCACGCAGGAGATCATCACGGCGCTGCCCTCCACGGCTGTCACGTTCTTCAGCTGGGTGATGTGGGGCTGGACTGCCGGCCGGCCGCAGAGGACGAGAGAAATAAATTAGAGAAGAAAGAGCAGAGAGGAAGGACAGAGGAAGCAGGAGTGAAACTGTCAAGTCTGTGCTGCAACTCGTAAAGGAGAGTAGATGAAGGCGATACCGCGGGGTTTAGACATGGAGCTGATGCATGACTTTGCACTGACGATATAGGCCAAGATCATTTGTTCACCGCAGTCACACCTCACAGCTTTGATGTAGTGGGGTACGATGGCCTCTTGTCCCTTTTTGCATTGATTCAATGGCGACAGAAAACCGACTTTGGTGAAGTTTTGAGTCAGGAACCTCGGTGTTTCTTTGAATAAATATAGATTTTTGTCTGGGAAGACTCAGCTCCAACACCGTGTGATTTGCTTTTGACGCACTAAGAGCAGATAAGTGCTGCAAAGCCACCGAGGGCCGGTCCCTCCTCGCTTCCACCTGATAAGGTGCACTAAGCAAGCCCTGATGCATGTCAAGGGTGCGGCGCATGCTACATGAATCATGGATTACTCTATCCATGTAAATCCTTAGCATGTGGCTAAGACGTAGCGTGGCATCAAATCCAAAAGGAAACGAGGAAGGGAACAGGAAACGGTGAGCTGAAGGCTTTTAGCGGCGCTCGGAGGCGGAGTCCTGGGACTGTTCTGGCAATTTCACATGTTAGCATGCTAGCCTCGGGGTGGAGGAGCCATCGCTGGGGATTTGCAGAGCTTGTCAAAACACGAGGGTCACACACATGTACACACCTTCACACACACCTGCATTATTTTACCTCCCAGCACCTTCAGTAAACAGATCAATGATCTGAGGATGGAAACGGGTTTGTGGGTAAATACCAGCCTGAGACGGTGGAGAAGAGCAAACATGTAGATCCATTTACTGAAGGACTTAAGGATCAGCTTTTACTAAATTACTTAGAATTGGAACAACCTGGACTCAATTATTAAGAAATGGGTGTTAAATAGATGCAAATATTAAAATTTTTCAGCAATAATTGCAATTACAGTAAAGTAATATTGGTATTAATACAATCCAAAGGCTAAACATTGTTTTGTACATGTGGCTTCTTCTACATGTTGCACAAATTTCCCTTATATTTATAAAACTTCCACTTATTATTTTTTTCTTCTTTTTATATTTTATAGTTTATCCAGCTGGAATCATAATTTTATTCTGTTATGTTGAATGACAATAAAGATAATCTGAATCTGAATTGCATTTGAAGTTTGGACTTTGATTAGGCCACTCCAGAAACAGTTTTTGAAGCCATTCACAGCTAAACTTGCATCATTTTTTTGTTTCTTCAAGTTAACTTTTATAGTAACATTCATTTTGATGATTTGAAACAAGACATAAACTAAAAAAGAAGAAATCAGTAAGGATGTAAATACATTTTTACAACACTGACAAATCATTGAACTAATGATAGTGCTAATTAATTATCTATAGTGAATGAATAAATTGCCTTTTTTTAAAAATAGTTTAAAACACCAAAAATGTCTTAATATGAAAATCTAACATTTACAGTCCTCCATATCTCAACTGTTGGTGGTTCAACTCCAAAAGTTGGAGACTTAAGTCCAAATTTTTACCATTATATTTGAAAAAAAGTGAATTATGCCTAAAAACTAAGTCAGCTGCAGAATTTAAATAAAATCTCAATACCAAAGAAAAAATCCAGTCAGAATTAGTGGAGAAATTAAAGGAATTAAAGGAAATAAATGAAGTTAGAAAAGATTCAGCAACATCAATAGTTTGGACGCTCAAAGATTTTTACAGGGTTAGCCATCTTTTAATTAGAAAAAAGAGCGACAGAGAAAATGGCAGGAAAAAACCCAGAAACCCTGCAGCAGGATTAGAAAAGCTGCACAGAAACTATCTTTTTACGCTGCTGCCACCTGCCAGTGGAGATGTTCTCTGTGGTACCAACAGAAACAAAGGTTTCTTCTCCAAAAACTGATGGAAAAGTTTGATTTTACTAAACCAGAACAAAACGTTATTCTGAAGCCATATATTCCTTAAAAATGCTTATATTCTGGAAACATTTTGACTATATTCTAAATTCTAATCCTTTATAGGGCTGTAACGATTCCTGGAATCAAATAATTTTTTATAAGCGTTTTTGTGAGCCTGCCTCAGATTTTTGTGGAACTTTTCATTAGGTTAACTTAGAAAGTGAGCTGTTATTGTTATAAGTTTATTTTCTAAACTACAGAAAAGTTATTGTTACTGAAGCTCAAATATGAAGAAATGGACTGATGTTGGTTAGATTTAGCTTCATTTTATCAATTTTTTAAAATACTTCTAAGAATAATCGATAGATTGCTAAAAATATTTGTTTACAACAACCCTAATCCTTTACAAAGCTTTTCAGAAGTGCAATATTATATTTTTCTGAAGGCCACAAACATTTCTATGAGCTTTTCATGATATTCACACGTTTTAGATCTGCTTGGCAACAGGGATAATTTCCTAAATCTCACTCTTTAAAGCCAAATCAGAACAATTTGGAGCTCATTCAACATCCAGTATCGGTTCTCAAATAGCAGCACAAACCTGCTTTAGAGCTATTTTTATTCAACTACAAAAGATCACGGAGAAAACAAGTCAAAATTACCTTAAACAATTGACCGACTCACTTTAAGGCTTCATAATGAGACCAAATGGCTGCAGGGATGATTTCTGCTAAGAGGGAGATGCGTGGAGCACTCAGGATGATTGGCCACATCTATTACACTTTCTAAAAGCTTTTAAAACTTTCACAGCTCTTGGAAACACACAAAGTGCACACAGTGAAAGGTTTGAATGAGTGAGCTCTTCATCATCAGCGCATGTGGAGCTGCTCTGCCTCAGATTCCCCTCATTGTGAAAACATTACATGGAAAATGTCTCATTCATCAAGATCCCTCTGCTGGGAACGTTATTAATAAAGAATTATCTGCAATATTTCAGGTCTAAATGAGAGAGAGCCGAGATGCATTTTGATGAGAAGAGTCGAGAATTAAACGACCTTCAAAGTTTTGGATAATCGTAAAGACTTTTTGCGGTTTCTTGTGTAGCACATTACAGAAATTACAAAGTTAAACAAACAAAAGACAATGAATAGTTTCTGCAAACAAAGACCATCTGTTGAAGCCATTTTAAATCAGTAACTAACAACTTTTACAAATAATGAGGGTGAAACTTTATTGTGTAAGGTTGACCATCGTTGTTAATGCTGTCACTTAAAATATCTGTGCAAAGCTAAACGTGCTTTATTTGTTTTTGCACTTTTTGTTCCTCTGTTTTGCTGCAGCTCCCTGATGTGGCAAGTTTAGGTTAGTGCACATTATTTAAGGAACCTTTGTCAATAACTTAGCATTTTAATTTGACACTTTTTTAGATGTTTTTTTGACATTATTAAACTGAAGTTTTCCCATTTCTGAACATCTTTTGTCTTCATCTCTCCCAGTTATTCAGCCTCACTTTCTTTGTCGTTTTTATGCATTATTTTTAAACAGGAAGTTGTCACTTGTAGAGATTTGTTTGTTTTTAAATCTAGCTTAATCACTCAGATTTGATTCAGTTTTAAGATAAATAACTTTTAATAATAAAGCAAAAGTATTTATCTGTGGTAAACATTAAACTTGGTGACTGATTAGGTTAATCCTGAAGGTGTGGCTCAGATATATCAATGCAAATAAAATAAAATAAACAAGTCTAAAATCTTCTGTAACAATGTTAGACTTTATAAAAATACTTCAGCCTGACTGAAATAAATAAATAAAGGCTGAAATAATTTCAATAAAACATATTTTTTTAAAAACCTCATACTCTTGAGATCTTGTCTGCTAAAAATATTAAATTTTTCTTTCTATTTTAAACCTTTAGTCAAAAACATTCATCTCCAATATTTAATAGACTTTAACCTTTTAAAGCCCACACTGTGTCTGAATCACTGGTTATTACTGGAACATAAAATGCATTAGATGGAAAAAAAGCAGAAACAGTCGAAGTATGACGTTAAATCGGACCGATTGAAAGGCTGTTCTCCATTCACTGCATGTTTTTGCTTCCATCTTCTGACATAAAGCAGAAAAAAATGTTGAAAGCGTCTCTATCGCCCAGCCGGTTTGATTACGACTCCCTTTATCACTATAATTACAGTTTACTATATCAGTTAGAAGCCAGGCATTACATTATTATATGTATGATGTAAGCCGCTAGAAAATGCTATTTATGTGTCAAAAAGACAAGAAAGTAACATAAACACGGAGTGAGTGTTTAAAATTGCACAATTAAAGCTGGAAAAAGCTGCTGTTTTATTTTTACTGTCTCTGTTGGAAGTTTTGATGTTACATAAAGCTCTTATCCCACCCACAGACAGCCGTCAGGAAGCAAAAATGTTCAACTTGCTGCATCGGATTGGCCTAATGCGTGTTGTTTGTTGTTTTAGCCGAGCAGATCCATAAAACAAATGTCAGCACAGATTCTCCCTCCTGGTTCCACTGCTAATAGCCAACAGGCTCTAATGATAAAAGCCACCGCTGGGCCCGTTCTGCTACATCATCTACATTTTTCGGTTTATTTAAAACCGCTGAAAACCGATGTTGTTTACTTTCCTTGCTCTTTTGTCTTATGCTGATCCTTGGATTGTGTGTCATGTTTCCACTCATTAAGAAAAAAGAAGAAGCGAGAACAATGTCGTGATGTGAAAACCAGATATTGTATTTCACGCACCACTGGCGAAACCGTAAGAGAAAAAGTGGCAGAACACTCAGATTTTGTCTGCAGAGATAAATCTCCCAAGCCGCTATGATGAATTTCTCCTGATTGCTGCTGAGGAAAGAAAATAAATCCTAACTGTGCATTTAATATTCAGATCCTTTGTAATTCCTCCTGAAACTGAGCTGTAGTGCATCTTCCTTTTTGCATCTTACTCCTAATTGAGTCCAGTGGACATAAATATAAAGACACCTACCTGTATAAAGAGAAGTGCATCATCTTCTACTCTAACAGAAAAATGAAGTAACATCTTTTGAGTCTAAAACTGACAAAAACATTCCTTCATCTTTTAAAGTCAAGATGATGGTGTTGGTATCCCAAGTTCCTGAATGTATAGTATCTGGACTTTAATCCAGTAAACATCATACCAGGAACTGATTGTATTTGATTTATTGTTGGGTTAAGTGTTCAAATGTTTGCTACATTTGAGCTTGCAGCAATGCCTCATGACTTGCTACCATGCTAACATGCTACAATGAGAAAACAAGACAATAGGAGCTTTAGTAAAGTCATTAAAAATGATTTTATGTCTTATTTCATTTCAATAGTAATCAAACTATGCAAATCTATGTGCAATTTTCTCAGCATGGAGAAAAAATTAGCAAGTTGCTAAGATTTTCATTTTCATCAGCATAAAATTTGAATAGGTTTCACTAGTTGGGTAACCTGTTAAAATTTGATGTAATTTAATGTTTCAATCTAATATTAATAATATTAAACATTGATTTATACAGTAGAATCTCTTCAGGATGTGTTATTTACTAGATAGACCTGCTACCTAACAAAGATAACAGCTAGTTTCTCAACATCTTGTCTTGACATTAAAAACAAGTTAATTATTAAACGTTCTCATTATCATTCACTTTAAACTGAAAAACATTAATCTCTAGAAAAAAGAGGAAATAATCACTGCAATAAATAAACCTCCAGTTCTTGCTGTATTTGGGGAAACTCACTTAATGCTACCATGCTAACATGTTAGCTTGAAAAATATTTGGTTTTAGGCTGAGAATGAAAGACTAAAGATGTAGGTGTAGTAAAATTATAAAAAAAAACTATGAGATCTTGTCTTATTTCAGTTTGCTGTGAAATAAAACATATTAGTAATTAACAGTCCAAATTTATTTTAATTTGCTCAGCCTGAAGAAGTTAATATGCCGCTAACAGTTTTCAAAATTTTAATCAGCATATAATTTGAATATGTTTCATTAGTTGATTAATATGTTTGCAATTGATGTAGTTTAGCTAGCTTTAACCTAGCAATTTGACCTAGCAATTTGACCTAATTCTCATTACCATTTCCATTTAACTGGAAGGTATTTATCTTTAGAGAAACACGTAAATAATTCTTGAAATAAACACACCTGCTATATTTGAGTAAACGCCGCTCAATGGTAGCATGCTAATATGTTAGCATGTAAAATGTTGAGTTTAGGATAATTGTTGGTGCTGAAAATAAAAAAAACAAACACAAAGTCTTGTCTTATTTCAGTTCGTTGTGAAATAAATTACATTAGTAGGCGAACAATCCAAATCTGCAGGTAGTTTTTTCAGACTGAAGAAAAAGTTAACAAGTTGCTAACATAATTTTTTTTTTATCTGCATAATATTTTAGTGAGTTTCAGCATGGACCAAGTTGAGGTGGGAACTGAGACATCCCTGAAGCCACGCTGCTGGCATGTCTAACCCAGAGGTGTTGTGCATGTAGATGTTCCCTCGCCGTGTGGATTTGTTTCTTAAAGACACACACGACTCAGGAGCCTGAAAGCAAGACGAGCTGGAATAATCCCTGAAGACTGACAGAACGCTCTCATTTACAGCTCAAGGGCTGCTTCAGAAGAAACTCTGCGCCCAGATGTCAGCGCTAACGTCTACACATGTGGAATAAGAATAAGGAGAACTGAAACATCAACAGAAAGTGCTCAGAAACTAATTTAACTGTAGGGTGTGTCAGATTATGGTGGTGAACAAAAAGCGCACACACCTGCAAATATCTCGTCTAATTTACAGTAAATGACCCGTTTTCTTTCTGCCTTTGCTGTCAGGAGTAATAAAACTAAGTTACAACAGCATTTCCCTACAGTGCAGTCAAAAAGGAGAGCTCCTCCCTGCTGCTTAGTTTTCCCCCATTAAAATGCGCATTTTGACAAACAAGCCTTTCTCCACATATTTCCATGAGAGGAATATCAGAGCAAATAGCCAGCAGGTTCATGAAATTAGAAATTGAATTTTTTTTTTATTTATGCGAACTGGTCGAAATATGAAGCGATAAATGAGATATTTCTTTGGTGGTGGTGTGGGCTGGCAGCCATTTTTGTTCCCTGACAGTTTTGAAAAACCGTTTTAGGATAAAAGAAGATTGTGAGCATCCTCACCATAAAACTTTATGGATGGACATAAAACAGTCCTCACTGTAATGGATAATGCTATTACATCTGGATTTGCTGGAGATGCACCAGATAACAGGAAAGGAACAAAGAATTACTCTATTTTATTATGTATGGTTGATCAATAAATAACAATAAAGTTGGCCTTATGCAGCCTATTTGGTTTAAACTCCTATGTTTTTTCAAATACATTAATATAAGTAACAAATATAAAGGTTTACACTAATATCTGAGAAAAAGGGAACACAAAAATATGAGTTTTAAGCAGTTAAATTGCCTGTTTTTTTATTTTTTAGTTAATTTATGAAAAATATGTTGGAATTTAAGAGTGGCGCTCACATTCTTAAGAAATTTAAACTTAAATTTAAATTGAAAAAAAAGGTTTTCATCTCATAACCTTCAAGGTGACCTACGATTGGTTGAACATGTTAGCATAAATATTTTGTAATTTTCCTACTAACTAAAACATTGCTGTTTGTTATACGCCAAAACTCATAATTACTTTAAAAAATGCATATTTTGACAAGAATAAAATGCACTTTGTAAAACAAAAAATCTGAACATATTGTAAATTACATATAAATTCAGAATCTTTATAACCCAGATTAACTCAATTCAAAACTAATTCTTATTATTTTATTAACACTCTGAATAACCAATCAACTCTTCTGATTATTACATTTTTATCTCATTCACTTGAGGAGACAACGTAAAGATTTTTACTGGTTTCTAACACATGGAAACATTGCAGATTTAATGGCTGTTGACTTTCTCACCAAACACTTTGAGCAGAAGGTCTCTCTCCTGGAAGCCGGCCTTGTTGGAGGCCTTGCAGGAGAACGTTCCTCCGTCGGCCTGCCGGATGTTTCGGATGGTCAGCATGCTGCGTCCGCCCTCCAGCTGGCTGAAAATGTACTTCTCTGAAGGCTCCAGCTGCTGCCCCTTCCTGCACAGACACAGAAACTAACACCTTCAGACCTTCTGCACTTCATAAAACAAAAATATCCTCTCTCAAATTTGTATACAGTCACCTCTGGACTGCAGCACTTGCTAAAATCTCTCCTCTGATGCACTGAATGCTGTGCTGACTAAATGTCTTTTTCATATTGGACTCTGTCGGAAAATTAATCAGGGGGAAAGAAACAAGCAGCTAAATTGATCTATGTCTATATTAAGGCTTCCAAGCAGAAGCACAATGGTGAGAAGCAGGTTTGCTGCCTCCCCCGCGTGTTTATTTGTGGCTGTTTAACCAGCCGTGTAATCCACAGGGGTAAGACTCGGATTTTATTGGGGGGAAAATGTCAAATTTCTGGAGCCGATTAAGACAAAAACATTAAAAAAATGAGTCACTGAGTGAATAATCTCAAAACTTTTTTTGGATGAGATATAAATGACATTCCTGAAGCATCTTCTGTCCACATGTCTACAAACTATTTCTGAAAAACGTATCACAGTAAAAGTGTTTCATCTCAGTCGATGTTGGTAATTATTTGTTTTTTGTTTTAAATATCTGACTTACTGCCAAACTGATGCTATGACCTTTTTGGTTTCATCCAGAGTTTGTTTTTACTTTTAAGCAGTGATGCTGCGACCACAGCAAACACGTTTTGCACGGCAAAAAAACGCATGTGCATTAGACATTGTGCTCTATATGAACATCAGATGTGTCAAAATCGCTCTAGACGCTCGTTGGGATGAGCCGTTGTTTTCTGTTACCAGTCTGTCTGCATTATGGAGAGTGAAATTGAAAGAGCTGCACCAAAATATTATGTAGTGAAAAGCTTCTGCTGTCACAACGGCTCAGATGTCTCTGCTGAACTTTTTCTGTTCAGTTTTTATTGAACAAACAACGTCAGCAGCTGATAATGACGTGTTGGGATGAGTCTCTGGCCTTTTTTCCTCTCACGGTTATTTTGAACAATGGCAGATGAAATATTGAGAGTGCCTGGGTTTTATTTACTGAAATCAATAAGATGTGGCCATCAGACATGTGTTTGAATTCACCAGATAATTTAGAGGTTTTGTGAGTTTCACAAGCTAGCTGGGCGCTGATGACGGTCACAGTCAGCGCTGTTTTTGTTCCAACTACCGGTCACTACGTTACACAGAGGAGACACTCTGATTGGTTTATGCTCCGCGTTAACGGCGAAAGTTCAGATTTTCAACTCCAGCGTCAGACACTCGAGATGCTTCAATCGCGCCCTCGTCGCGTCTCCACATAGACTTTGAATGTAAACTAGACGCTCAAATCTGTGTGAACGCAGCATCATAAGACACAGTGGTGAAACTTGAAACTGCTCTGTAGGTTGTTGCTAGGTAACCAAAGAATGAGTGAGTTGCTAGGTAACCATGGAGTGAAAGAGTTAGTTGATTCCACCAACGTAGCTTAGCTAGCCATGAGGTTGAGCGGCTAAAGTCTTTCCTCTGCCTACATTTCCCAGAATGCTGTGCGTTTCTGGATAATTTCAGTGAAATTATTGAATATTCTAGCAGATCTATTATCTATTGATTGATTTATTATCCTAACCTTAATGAACTGAACCAATTATAAAAAACAGGTGGTTCTATAAGCTGATGAATTATGGTTAGTTTCCACAAAAAGCTTTTCTATTTTATCACACTTTTTGTACTCAAGTTCAGATTTTAATAAATGCATAAAAACCTTCTTACATTAGATTTTTAAAAATATTTTGTCACTTATAAACAAAAAACTAAAGAAGGGTAAACTTCTTTAGTTTACATGCATCCAGCATAGCTGGATGCATGTAAACTAATATGTGTTTCCATCTGGACAAGCTTAAAACGCGCCTACACGTGTAGTTGAATCTATATTTATAGAGCTATACGTGTTTCTAAACAAAGCCAGCCTTCTCGTCTTGTAGGGAAAGCCTCATTTTAAGTCGACGGAAGAATCACCAAAGCAAAGTAATAATAACTTTACGAGGCGGAGAGGAAATGAAGAGAGGCGTCATGGTAGCGGTGGACAGTCTGGGACGCGCCACAGCAGTGGATGTCATTACACTGACTGACTGCTGACAGGTAGTCTATTACCAAAGATGCTCAGTGGACGAGGTGAAGCCTCACTCTGACAGCAAATGCAGCTGTGAGGCAGGAATATGCTGGGAGGCGCGAGATCAGAAGCAGAAACTAAATTGGGTTGTGATTTGTTGTTGGCGTCAAAGACGTTTTCTTTGTTTGCCGGTGAGGAGTGTGAGCAACCTGCAGGCTGGAAACACACCTCCACTGTTCCAGTCAGTGGGCCTGCTGATTATCTAACGCTGGAATGGCTTTTATTTGATTATTGGAATACTAATGCGCAGTAGAATATGTAGCACCTGGATTAGCAGCAGTCAAACAAGCCGCACAGTGATTACATCCACAGGACTTTTACTTATTTAGCCTTTTATTCTTCAGTAGAAGTTAACAAGTCAGATTTTATGGGAGAGGATGGAGTATAAAAAGGAATATAAAAACCAAAAGATTAAATTTTATGCTATATAGCCTGAGGTGACCAGATTCAAACCAGCAATATTAATCTGTCACTGAGTCAGACTGTCATCCATTAACGGCAGAGTTACGTTTACTTGAGTAGCTTTATAGGAGAAATGTACTTTTAGGAGTATTTTTATTTCAGTAATTTTATAATTTAGTATTTCTGCTCTTACTTGAGTTTATATTTCTGCATTTTCTACCCACTGAATGAAAAACACATTTTAACCAAAAATTCACCAGACACAAAGCTCAAAGTTGGGACAATAGAGCAACATTTCGCAGGTTGCGCAGTTGCTAAAATTAGCTTTTAATTTCATCTACAAGTGCTAAACTGGTTCTGTCCTACCATCACAAATGTAAAACATTGACTTTAGTAATGACATGTTGAAGATTATTACGTAATTGTTAAATGGAGTGGATTATTTTCAAAGATTAATTGACATATCAAGAGACTTAAATAAATTTAAACAAATAAAAAATATATTTTTTAATTTCTTCAACAGTAGTTCTGATTCTTAACTTGAATCCTGAACACAAGTTTGAAGAGATGGAGAGAGGATGAGAGAAATGGTTAAAAATCACATAATACTGCTCAAACATTTCCAAATATTACCGGAGAAGATGAAATGTTGTCCTTTTGACAAAAGAGGTTTGACGTGTAAATTATTACTAGCGTAGGTGCTAAAATCCTGCAAATTCTTGCACTTAATTAGTCGACTCAAAGTAAAGGTTGGATTTTCTAATGTGATTATTCTAATGTGGTAAAAGGTGGATTTGTTAAAAGGGTTGACGCGTCTCTGCTATTAGTGCCTAAAAATGTGGAAAAAGGAAAGAAAAAGTTACAACTTTTGATATTTTAACCATTTCCATCAAATTAAATCTCACCTGCAGTGAGTTTCTAAAAAACGCTTCATTCTTTTGGCTGTTTTCTTCCTGAGAACCATCGATTTCTGTTCACTTTGGCACCGCGTGTAAAACAAGTTGCAGAGAAACCCGCCGGAGCAGCGTAGCGTGTCACAGTTACAACTGTTTGTGACATCTTTACAGTTCGCAGCGATGAAAATAGTCGCAGGAAACATCATCTGTGTGCTCCGTTTAGACGAAAGGCGGAACGACAGAAAGCAACAGAAAAAGATGGTGGAGGGAAAACAATATGGCCTACAATTGAATCCCCATAAAGAGCTATCAACAGATGCTCAGGTGCAAAGAGCTTGTCACAATTGCCTGCTGAGTGGGAGCGAGCTAATTGCTGGATGTTGGAGAGAAGAGCGGATAGCACAGAGTCAACTACTTCAGGTGCAAATTCTCGCACCGCTGCTGTTTGACATTTGATCTTTTTCTGCAGCTGTTGGAGGTGATGTGTGAGGACGGATTGCAGATTCCTTAATTGGAACTGCGACATGATATCTTTGTTATCTGCAACTGAAAATACAAAATCTAGAGTGTGTGAGTTATGGGTAAAACACAAGCGTGATAGTAGAAACTGTGCTGTTTCAGTTTATGTTCATGAACTTCATGAAATGACATGCAGGCTTTCCTCCGGAAAACTTGCTAAGCCCGGAGCTCAGGGCGCTACGGCCGGCGGCCATGTTTATGAGTTAAAAAATGTTTCAAGTTGACAGGAAATTTGAATATATCACCTGATAGTTAATGCAATTTTGGAAGATTAAAACTTAAAAACCAAATATAAAGTCTTAAAAAAGGGCAATCATAAAAACAAACCCTAATGAATTAATGCTAAGCCTGGTGGGGGCAGAAGTAAAGCCTGGTGGCCCACCAGGCTTATAATATTTGTTGTTGGATCAAATCAAAATGTTGTATTTCCTGGAAAATGCTTTAAAAAAAACTAAATTTAAAATGAAAACTTTATGGGAAATAGACACATCTGAAATAAATGTTAAATATTTTCAGGATCATAAAAAACTTGCTAAATGTATCTTCATTTTTAATAAAAAAAGGGCTCAGTTTGATGATGTGGAGCAGAATCTCAAAATTTCAAGCCATATTACGATATTTCAATCAGAGTAAATGCTAAATATTCACTCATAAAGCAAAAAAAAGGATTACTTTACTTTTTACGCTAAGTTAGATTTTTTTCTGTTTCAATCCTTTTCTATGAAGAGAAAGTATAAAAGGCATTACCTGTGCCATGTGACCAGAGGATCAGGAGATCCTGAAGTGATGCAAGTGAAGGTGACTGACTCCTGGTAGTCGGCTGTGGCATTGAAGGACTGCTGGAAGACCGATAGCGATGGAGGAACTGCACACAGATGGGAACAAGGAGTCACACATTGTGCCAAGGTAATGGGACAAAAACTAAACATTCTGCATGACATGTCAGTTTTCATGAAGGCATATAAACACCTTCTGAACACATATGCAGGAAACAGCAATAAGACAACAAGCTGGCATTGTTAGCAATCTGTTGGGACTTCCTGGAAATGCTGCGGATGTTTGTAATTCCCATTGGGATTGCAGTTGACATTTTGACCCAGCTTTGGTGAAAACACACAGGGACGTGAAACGATTGTTGTTTTCTGTTTCTGAAATGCTCGATTAAATTCACTCGAACAGAGACGAGACAAACGCGTTCGAATCAGAAGAAAACGGAGAGTTTTTGCTTCCTGTCTGATTCACAAGGCCTGAGCTCCGGCAGCTGATCATGTCAGGCCAATTTCTGTGGCTCAATAGAGACAAACATTTCTTAGACAAACACTTCTGTGGTTGTTAGATTAGGGGTTTGAAGGACATGCAGCATGAATGTTATTTTCTTTCCAAGGTGAATATAATTTTTACCTTTGGGACAATTATTTTTATACTTAAACTGTTACTTCAAAGAGATGGAAAGGAACATTTTTCTGTTTAAAGAATGGCTCAATTGGCAGAATAAATAATAAAATATTATTGTGACCAAATATTGTGACCAAATACACAGCCTTGAGGAATTCCTTACATCTCAGGAACCACAAGGTTTATTTGATATGTTCTGGAATAAACACAAAGCTACCAATGCTATTAGCTAATCTAACACATCAGTGGTACATTTGCAACTGATGCTATTAGCTAATCTAACACATCAGTGGTACATTAGCTACTGAAGCTATTAGCTAATCTAACACCTCGGTGGTACATTAGCTTCTGATGCTATTAGCTAATCTAACACATCAGTGGTACATTAGCTACTGATGCTATTAGCTAATCTAACACAGCACAACACCACTGATAATCTGTCATAGTTGCTGTGTTTTGGTCGCCTTTTTTATAGCTAAACCAAAACACCAAATTCCACAACACATCTACATATTACGGTTGTCATAGTCAAGATAGCATAGCTAAACTACTTTCATTTCTTGCACTATTGTTTTTTTCTTAATCAAAACTTTTTTCTGACCTTGTTGTCTATTTATTGCAGTGTTAAATATTAGCAGCAAACACTGCCTCCCTTTTTCTTTTAAAAATCATACGTTATATCAATAGCTTAACAGCTAAAACCAACGCTAGTCATTGTTAGCGAGCAGCTTTTTGCCCTATTGCAGAAAGCTGGAGACGCTACGTCATGCAGTGATGCACAAAATAATTATCCATGTCAGCAACTGCATGTCTTTCGGTGTATTTTATGGGAGTAGAAGCGACATTCCTATTACATGTGCCACATACTGTAAATACAGCATGTCTTGCTAATCTGCAAACAGCAGCATTGTTACAGCAGAGGCCCTGATGACTTTATCAACAGCGCAGGGTGAGGGCTGTCAGCAACACGCAGGGAGTCCCTGTCATCCCAGTCAACTGCCGCCTGTCGTTTTATCAACCGACAGAAGGAGACCAAGGCGAGAGCAACCTCGCTCTCATCTTTATTCCCCGTCGCGCTGACAAGGGAACGACAACTTCATGGCGCTTGAATGTAAATGAAGCAAATCAACCCATTTCTCCAGCACATATTTACGCTGCGCCTCTGCTCCCACTGCTGCCACCCTTCCCAATCTCAAGAAGTGATTAAGCGTGTTTGGAGCAGCTTAGTGGTGCTAGGGATGTTTACTCTCTCCAGTTTGCCTTGGCTGGGTGGGGGATGATTATGATGTGCAGAAAAATGGCCGACGCTGGAGCAACTGCAGCTGGAGGAGCAATTCAACCAAAGACAGAAGATTTTTGTGTTTGGTTTTTATCAGAGGGCTGGAAAATCAAACAAAACAGCTGTCATGGCTACGATCGCTTCATTATAAGCACAAAAATATAAAAAAAAGAGAAATAGAGAATGTCAGAGTCGTTTCTGAGGAGTTTCTGGTTTCAAAATAGTGTTTCACTTTACTTTTAAAAATAACCAGGTTGACTTCATTCAAAATTCAAATATAAACACCAAATTTTTTCCAGCTGCCTTTTTCTTCTTAATCACAACAGGAGGCCTTAAACAAAACAAATAAATACATAAAAAAGTAGTTTTTCGACCATTTGTGTAAATTTAGAATTATTTTGCAAATAATTTGTCAAATACTTAACAGGCCACAACATCAGCAACAACAAAAAAGTCACATAATTCTTAAATAATTCAATTATTTCACTTTTTAAAAATGTGGCTCTCATGTTTAAGAATACATAGAAGTAACAAAAAGTTATAATTTTGACTAAAATTAATCTATTTTTCAGAAGCATTTCTAAGAAGTGAGGTTGACTTAAATTAAAAGAGCTCATTGTTTCTAAAAGTAATTAAACCAAACTGTTGCTCTAATGTATTCAAGCAAACCTGAGAAAACCCCCACAAATGTCTTCCTTTTGTTCATATCCTTAAATGCTAGAAGTCACCAGTTGCGTTTTTGTTTCCTGGAAGGCAGAAATGATCCCTTTCCTCTGAAATGGAGCCGTGAGTGAAGCTCAGGCTGCAGCTTCAGGACGGGAATATCTGTCAACCCAAACTGCAGCTCCTCCTACAACATCTGCATAATGAAATCTGATTACAGTGTGAGGGAACCGGCACAATGCAAAGGCTTAATAATGCCAGGTGTTGGGGAGAAAGCCTGCTATCGGTTGTTATTATACAAATAATGCATCTCGGTCGGTACACAGCAACCCATTACAACATATTACGGTAAGCAGGGTGTAATTGCGCTGGAAATTTAATAATGTTTTGTGTTTAGTCTAACCTGACGTGATGGAGTGTTTTTAAAAGTTTAGCTAAACGACAACCACAAAATCAAATAAAACTTTGCACTTTTGATGAGAAATTTATTATATTTCAACTAATTATTAATAATGTGAAATCAATCCTCCATGGTTAAAACATGTCTGTTTCTTATTCATTGGGAAGAAATAAAAGAAATATTACTCAAGTAAGAGAAGAAATACTTCATAATAAAATTACTGAAGTTAAAGTAGAAAGTACAGGGTAGTAAAAATACTTCTAAAAGTTAGTTTTTACTTTTATTACCCAACTCTACTCATAATATTGCAGCTAGCTTAGCAGCTAAGCCACATTTATTTTGTTTCCTGTATGATCCGTTTAACATGGGGTTTGTTATTGTGAATTGGCGGATAACATGAACAGATTATGAGTCATAAACATCCCAAAATAACCCAAAACGAACCACCTAATAATTAAGGTTATCCTTTCAAAGTAAAAGCTGCAGTCTGTAGCTTCCTTTCACTCTTCAATGAGACACATATCCAAGTCAAATCTGGAGAACACATCCCCTTTTCTTATGTTTTTAAAATGACCTGTTCAGCTTTTTAATTACAGAATCTCTTCTTTTGTGATTCTGAAACCACCTCACAGTAAGAAAGCAGGAAGAGCCCAAACATTAGAGCAGAATGAAGCTTCCCCAGGTTGAAAATGAGCTAATCTCTGATCAAAACCATTGATTCCAGCAGCAGCTGTTCTCCAGTGTCGTCCTCAGGCGTCAGCGCGCCTCGTTGAAGCGTTAATGAGACGCTGCCAAGCTGAGAGACTTCAAACGAGCAAACCTGCAACAGGCTGGACGCATCCAACAGGAATCTGGCAAGATTCATGAATTCTTCATGCATTAGTCATATCCTTCAAACTTCAGACGATCGGTGGAGATAACACAAACTTAAACAAACACTGTAATAACGTTTTAAAGGTGACAAGTCGCTTGGACTGATTCAAAAAGCTCCAGAACTTGTTTTACTTTCCATGCTAATGAGCTAAAAGTTGTGAAATCCTCTTAAAAACCACTGAAAGTTTTGCTTTCTGGATTAGCGCTGGAACCAAGCCAGCTTTTATTTATATAAATAAGCATTTATACTCCTTTCCTGATTGTGATTTATGTCAAGAAAAAGTAAGTGAAGAAATATTGAAGGACACAAGTGGTGGTTTCCCCTGACAGCAGAAGAAAGGAAAATTGCAGGCTCTGGTTTGAAAGTGAGTGAGCCAACAATTAGGTGAACGTGTTGAGGAAAGCTACATGGAAATTAGAACGCTTTTTTCTGTTTTGACTGAAAATATTACGGCTGAGACAAAAATAATTGATGGCTTGAAAGAGGTTTAACAGGGATTTCATACAATGTTTGCGAAGCTCTTGGTTTTAAAAAAATCACAACTAATGACAACTGTTTCTATTGAGTTTGGGTCTGCAGAACAAACACAGTTTCCGAAAATTACTTTATAATCTGCTTTTGCTAGTATTCTATGAAAGGTTTCCTAAAGTTAAAAGTTTCCTCTTGACATGGAAACAGTATCTGATTAAAACAGAAATAAAATGCATGAAAACCAACTTTTGAGGCAATATTACTAAATATTGGTCCCGTTTGTAGTGCAAATATCTCATCTAAACTAATTTACAAGTAATTTCTAAGCAATAAACATGAGCTTGTTTTAAGTCAATAAAACCTTAATATTGTTGAAAAAGTACTAGTTTTGTTGGCAGATTATTTCACTAAAACCTTCTAAAATGTTTTGTTTCAAGTTAAATAATCTGCCACTAGATATAGTACTTTTCTCATAAATATTGAGACTGAAAACAAGATCATATTTCTTGTTGAAAACTTACTAAGATATTTCCACTTGAACCTACTTGGTAACTTTTGTGTTTTTATAAAAAATGTCAAACTATTGTTTTAGTTTAACTGGAGTTGGTGTCGAGTTTCAGAACATGTCCGCCTCAGGGGAAACCTGAGCTCCGTCTTGTTTCATTAGAGTCCAGAACTTCGATATGGGCTGAACTCAGAACAGGATTAAACTTCAAAATTACCTCGTTATGGCAACTTTCCACAGAATCAAACTTAATTCTCCACTTCCACGATTCTTCTTTTTGAGATAAATCCCGGAGATGTTCAGCATTCTTAACGCCAGGCAGTTTTGCCCTTGGGTTGATTAGCCATTCAGTGGGTGGCCTGCTTTTAGTCAATATGCCATCGCTCTCATCTACGGCCACTTTGATGATACACTGGAGGCCAGGCACTCCTGAGGGTCAGAGGAGTTTCATTCGCTGCATGTTTGCTGGGAAAAACACACACTTTTATGAAGTGGTTCATTAATATTTATTGCTTTACATCGGGGGAAGCATACAGTAAGCTATAATTCCTCCCTGCTTTCAGATGTTCTACATGACTGGTTAAAGCAGTCGCAGCGCTAGCAGACAAGCTGCATCAGAAAAGAAACATGGCTGATCAGGATGGCCAACACTTCCTCTGAAACAATTTATTTAGAGAAAATTAGAACGTCTTTGGACCTAAAGAGGAACGTTAAGCACACAGCAATGACAGCCGAACCTTCAGAGACACATAAAGACGGTTACAAAGTTGGCCTTATAACATCTGAAGGACATTTCCAAGATTAGAGGAAGAACCAGAGAAACTTATCCAGGTGTTTATCTTTCACAAATGGCCTGCCTAAAGTTATTAAAATTACTAAAATTTATTGTCGTATGTTTATTATTACTTTATTTATTATTTACTTATTTTACATTTTTATTGTGTGCTATGCTGGGACAAGGTTTCACCCCTTTCAGGATCAATAAAGTATTATTTTATCTTGTTTAAAAAAAGATCATAATTCTGACTAAAACCAGGAAATCAATTTTAATACTGAATATTTAGACTTCCTCAAACATGAGAGCCACATAAAAAAAGAAGTATCAAAGCAAAAATAATTAAAATATCTAAGAATTACATGATTTTTGTTGTTGTTGCAGCCTGTTAAGTATTTGATAAATTAATTATTTACAAAATCATACATGTCTTTGATTTTTAAATGATATGGATGGTTTTTCTACCACAAAATGAATGGAGAATATTTATATTTGCTTTGAGACATTATAAATGAAACACTGACCAACATTTTTATGTTTAACGACGCCAATTGGAAAATGTTTTTAATTATTAATTTGTTGTGTTTTTAGGATATATTCTCAACTTCCTTGTTGCTGTAATGTGCTACACAAATAGAAAAATTGGGTATTTAAAGAAAAGGGTGAAAAATAGCACTAAATAAGTTTTTCTGTAACTAAAATCTCTTTAAATTTCTGCTCCAGGTTGTGAGTTTAGCAACACCTGGGAGCTTCACCAACTTTAGAGGCAAGAAACGGTCAAACACCACAACTAGAAAGAGATAGAAGAGATGGCTGGGAGGCCCGAGTTCGTCAATGAGCGCAACAGACTAGATGTTTTATCAATCAGCTGCAAACTGTTTATTGTTCTGTGCTGCAGCGCCGGGGGATACAGACAAACCGATGGGAGAAAAATGAGACATAAATACTGTTTTTCTTTTCTTTTTCTGCCAGAGGACGAAGGAGGAAGAAAGGCTGAGAAGTTAACTGATGTCGCAGCAGAGTTTCTTTGGGCTTCACCTCTGCTGAGGTGTGACCGCCACTTTAAAGGCGTCTTTGTCTGAAAAGCCGGACTGGACATTGATTCCTGTTAGCATGGCTAGGAAGAGCCGGATTTGGAAAGTTTAAATCTGAATCAGTAACTGTGTGGTGACCAGACTTTTACAACTTTTACAAACATCTGAATAGATTACATCACTTTTATCTACACAGCAAAAATACAAAATGTTGCCAAGTAGTACTGGTCACTTCTTCTTCAAAGGTTCCTGCATTAATTAAAATTTATGGAGTCGCACAAGTTGAGGTCACAAAGAATTTTTAATCTAGTTTATAGACCAAATATCTTAATAGTCTTGATATAAGACAAAACAAAACAAGGTACTTTTGAGTTAGTGTGAAGTCAATAATTTCCTAATATTGATGAAAAAGTACTAACTCTATTGGCAGATTATTTCACTTATAACAAGATATTTTTACAATGCAAATTTGACTGGATCATCGCCGACGTATTTGGACTACAAGGGTTAAAAAGCATTTTTATCTTTCTAAAAGGTTATTTGTAAGTTAGTTTTGTCTTATTTCAAGTGTAATAAGCTATTTTCTCTACAAACTAGACCAAAAATACTTTCACCCTCTTTCATCAACCTGTGATTCATCAGATTGCAACATTATGGATTTTAAATAAATACACAAACTCCTGAATTATTGCTCCCTGTACAGATCCGACACTTCTACATTTTCTAAAGCACAAAAATACTCTCAAAGAAGCAAAATCATTCAACCAGTTTGTTTTTTTGACAAACCAAGTTTTCATACTTGCAGTAATTTTAAAATTAGATTTCAGAGTTTGCTGAAGGACCACAGCTCGTTCTCTCTTGACCCTCAGTCTGGTCCTGAACAGCAATAATTGTCCCCCAATCAAACATAAGCAGCTATAATTTTGTACGCTGGACCACTGGCTGAAAACAGTTTATCTAAGTATATACTTAGATGAACTGCACTGCATTCTCGCAACACGACAAAATGTTCTACACGGAGCTTCAGGGTGTAAAGAAAACGTGTCCTTGTGCTCCTACTGAATAAAGTCAGATCATTTATGGATTAGCCACATTTTCAGCTGTTTATTTTCTTTCATTCAACGTTTCCAGCTTTAACCTTATCCTCTAATAAACCACGTCCAAATTGAGGGTCTGGAAAGTAAACCCAGCAGGACAAATACGACACCTGAATGCAAAATGTGAGTCTGTTGCCAACTCAAGGTTTCTGCTGGTGAAAGCAGAATTTACAAAAACCTCTGAACATTAAAGATTTAAATTAATATCCTATAAAAATCTTAAAATCATTCGACAGCGCTGCACAGATGCATTGACGCAGGATTGGTCAAAAACTAAATCATGCTCAGCTATGCTAATGCTAATTCTAACATCCAACATGGTTGCACTTACCATAAATAAATGCTTTTCAAAATACTGCTTTGGGTTTATTATAAACACTTTAAGTTTATCCAGAATATATTTAGTATTTTCATCTCAACAACATGGTTTTATTTAAAGAGCTAAAGCTGCTACCATGGAAACAGATTTAAATCCTCAATCAGGGAGTCAAACTCGGTTTCATTTTGAGCCATATCAAAAATCTGAATATTCTTAAAGGGTCGGTTGTGCTAGAATATACTGATAAAACCAATTAATTTGTTAAAATATCAATAAATTGCTGTTCCTCCAGGATTTTGTGATCAATTTAGACTTTTTTGCAATCAATATTGCAGATTTAGAAATGTTTGTAAGCAATTTGTGCTAATGTATGATGTTAAATGTGACTTTTTAGTACTCACCTCAAGACTATAACTTGACATCAGTGATTATTGACCAAATTTGGGAAAATTTGCAATAAAGTCAGAAAAAAATTGAAGATTTGTTGATTTTGTGTGAATTCTGCTTATTTATGAAAAAACTGGAGGAAATGATTGATGTAATTCAGAGTGTAGAAGGCCACATAAGAAGCTATGATGGGCCAGATTTGGCCCCCAGGCCTTCAGTTTGACACCTGTCCTACATGATTCAGCTCCCATCTGTCACCTAAAGTCAACACAATTACTGCAAACTTTGGTCACAACTTTGTCTGGTACTTTTTCTTGTTGACTATACAGAAATATTTTTTTCATTAAATCATTTTTAACATCCCTGAGAATAATTATAGTCATGTTTACCTTTAAGAAGGTAAGGTCATGACAATTATTCATTCTAACATGTAAAATGTTGTGTAAGCTGTTAAAATTTGCTAATTGGCAACTGAGTCATCCAAAAAGGTCAACTATTATTTACCAATTACACACTTGTTTCTTGAGTATCACTGTTTGTTCTCCATTTAAATGCTAAGTGTTTATCTGTGGGTGGTTTCCTGTCACAGCTCAAGTCTAAGATCAAATTCGTGGGTGAGGAAACCGTCCCTTTTAATGATACGTCTCAGTGTTTGGGTTAAACCGCAACTTTAAATTTTAAATGTTCCAAAAATAATGACTGAGAGTGAATGACTTTGGGCCTGAAAATAAAAACGTCTAATTCCTGAAAAGTTGGGCGCTGGAGCTAAAATGAGGCATGAATGAGAAGCCGACTCCATGACAAAATATGTTTCCACTTACTACAAGGCTGAGGCAGGAGGGTCGTGTTTGTGTGCCCCATGACAGTCTGTGGCATTTAAGTAAATGTCTCTGCTAGGCATGTCACCTTTATTACCCCTCTCTGCACACCTTTATGCCAGAGGCTAAATTAAAAGCCCCTCTGGGCCGGAGAAGCTGCTGCCCCAGAAACAAATGGGCATGTAGGAAGAAAAACACCAAAAGAAGGAGCTTGGTGCTTCACTTTGCTCATTCACTCACTCAGACCTTTTCTGTTTGGAGGCAGACCTGATTAAATCAAAAGACTGGAAGCTTTTCTGCAACAGCTCACTTTGTCAGATCAGACTGGAAGTTTGGCCAAAGCCTGTTAGCGTTAGCGGCTGCAGCGTCGCTTCTGCAGCTTTATGCAGACAATCTTGGGAAAGGGGGATTAATTATCAATACAACGCTGCAGCACCAACATCTATTTAAAAATTACTACGAAAATAAGAGAACACCTTTCAAAACACATAAAATAACTTTCTTAAACTAATTTAATACACCATGATTCACAAAAATTTCACAAAATAATCAATATTTTTATTTGTTTTCTTCAAATTTTGAACGTTACATAAATTCTTTTGACATTTTGTCAAAATAAATTCTATCAGTTTAGGTTTTTTGCGCAGTTAGTATGTACTTAAGCTAGTCTGGAAGCTAAAACTTTAATTATTATATTTCCTAATGTGATTACTTTAGTAACTTTTGCACCAGGGGTTTAAACATGTGGCCCGAGGGCCACACGTGTGGCCCCTGCAATTTACAAATGATATAAATGTTCCCCGTAGATCTAGATACTTTTTCAACTTAAAGGATCAGATTACGTTAACTCTATTTTACGTCCAAGTTGTAAGAACTTATCAGTACTTATTTTGTCTGGTTTTCCAAGAAATACTTTTTTTTTTTCATTTTATCGGATAATTTTTGTTTTTGTAACTTAAAAAGACATCAAGTTTAAGATGTCTTTTTAAATACATTTAACCTAAATATTTAAGAAATAAAGAGCAAATTTGGGGTTTTTTGGTAACAGTAATGGGTCGAAATCTACTTTATAGAAGAAAAAAGCAAAACAAACAACTAAATCTGACAGAGGAGAAATGATCAGAATATGAAAACGAGGATCCAGCTACATTTTGTTCTTTTGTTTTGTTGTTAGCATTCAGCAGCTCGGCCTTTTCTCTCCTTGCTGCTGCCTTACAAACCCGATAATATTTAACAATTCACAAAGGGAATCTTCTCCAAAACGCTCACAAGCAGCAACATGAAAAACCGACGGAGGACACCTGCGAGCTGTGAGGTTTCAAAGCTAACAGTTAGCGCCAAGTCAGGTGTCTAAACAGAGGAGCTGCAGGGCGAACATCCTCCAAGACGGGCTGAGCAAAGGGTTCCTTTCTGAGGCACACAGAGTTTATCAGGTGTGTCTGCGAGCTCAGCAGAGCCCTGCAGCCCAGCCCATCGCAGCGCCACATGGCAAGTGTTGCATCACTGCAATAATGGGCCTCGCCTCATTGAGCAGGCTTATTGGATCTTCCACAGAAGTGAGGTAAGTGGTGTGCTAAATTAAATGCAATTCATACTTTTTTGGGCTGGGTCCCACGCTGCTATTACATTAAGTGTGAGAGAATTACATAGGCAGAGACAATATTGCAGCTGTTGGAGCATTACAAGACGCTGGTGGCTTTAGTGAGATCACATTTCAATCAAGCCGGCAGTCTCAGGTGACTCACCGAAAATGAGAACAAATGAGGAAATTAAAATGACATCCATTGATTTCTGGACCGCGGCACCCGGCGCCATTACTAATTTTATTTTTCAGCCGCGTTGGAGAAGAAAGGGAAGAGAAAAGTCGCACTAATAGAAGCTTAAGAGGCAAGCGAGCCAGAAAGTGAGTTTACCCGGGTGAGTCTGCAGGAGATGACGGCTCTATTGTGAACTAATAGAGAAAGCTGGAGGAGTTTGTCATTTCACAGCCACTAAACCAACTGCAGTTCATCCAGACCTCTGGTTAGAGCTACTTCCATGTCAAAGTATTCAGACTTGTGTTTTGTCTTTTCAAGCATTTGGAGCTAAAGTTTTAATTTACTATTTTATGACATAATTTATTACATTTATTAATAATGTATTGAGATGAAAAATGTACATTTTACAAAGTATTCAGATTTATGTTTTGAAATCACATCCTACGCATCTGAAAGGTCTGAGAACAAAACATCAATTTAACAAAAAATTTCAAACATTTTAATAACTTTAGACATTTAAAATATAAGCCAATCTTTTAAATTGAATATTTTTTTAAATATCTCTAAAATATTTTTAAATATTTCTGATATTTTTTATTAATTAGACATTTTAAAATATATTTTTAAAATGCTTTTTAGAAATATTCTAAAATTAATTTTAAATATTTGAAATATTTTAAAACATTTGGAAATATCTTTAAAATATTTTAAAACATTTTTAATATTTTAAAATATTTAGATGTTTTTAAATGTATTTTTTAAATATTTAAAAAATGTAAAAAATATTTTAAAAGTATTTTGTGATATTATTTTATAAGATTTACAAAAACAATGTTAAAAATGTTCTAGCAATTTGTAACTTAAAATAATTTTCTTATTCTAACTAAGAAAAACCAAGAAGAGTCTGATTTAACATCAGTCAGTAAAAAAAGTGTCTGTGTTTCAACTGTAAATATCATTTTCCAAATTCATGCTTTTAATCCAATGTTACAAAACTGTGCAATTTGAATATCAAGCACTTTCCAAACCTTGAAAACACCTGATTACAACTCAAGCCCTTTCAAGGACCTGGAGCATCCATAGGAACCCTGAAACCAAGCCGACAGTTTCATCGTGCAGTGAGAACCACTGCTGCTTTTCCTCTGCCCTTGTTTCATTATTGCACCTTTAACCTCGGCCACCTGAACAAAAGCAACGATTCATGTTGAGTTTAAAAAACAGGAGCACCAAAACAACTTGTGTATGCAGAGGGAGCCTGGTCCCTAATGCGCGTCAATCTGCTGGCACTGTGCGAAGAGGAGCACATGTGTGCCTGGAATCCAGATGGATGTTTTTGTTGGTTTATCCGAATCGAGGAGACAAAGACCAGCTGTGCAGCTTTTTTGTTGTTTTAACTACATATTCCAACACTGCTGTGACAGACTTATTTTGTTGATTCTTCATCCCAATTTTCAGATCAGGATCATTTTTTATGATTGTGTTGAGATTTGTGCTCATGATCTTGTCAAACACAAACACCTGGTTGTGCTCTAAAGTTGGAATCATTATCAACATTTTAGTTAACAAGCAAAACATTTGTTCAACACATTAAAAATTGGACAGTTACTCTGGTTTTCACTGATTGGCTCTATTTAGTCAATTCATCCTTTAACCATCTGGTGCAAAGCGAATCTGGCGTCTAAATTTAGTCACTGATATTAAACTTTACTAGTCAAAGTTGATGGAGAATCAACATTAGCCACTTTGCCAACTGTGCTTCTGATTGGCTGGCCAGCCCTCCTGACGTCTCCTCTACCAACTCTGGATGTTATGATACTGTCATGTCCAACAAATCAGTTTATGAGGCTAAAAGTGGCCCTAAAGAGCCATCAATAACTTGAACTATTGACAGAACTCTGGTGCATTGAGTTGATTGGCTAAAGTCGGCATTTGCGTTTTTAAGTAATCAAACTGTTGCACCTGTGGGAGATGAGTGTAATTCAAGCGTGTTTTCACACCTGGTAGTTCAGAAGTTATTTTCACATTGTTGATGTTCCCCTCCTCACCTGTGAGGGCGCTGCACCAAAAACAATTGAAGAAATGATACAAAGACCTCAACAGCATTACTGAATTCACTCGGTTAGTTTGCGGGGAAAAAGCTGTGCTACGTTCGTTGCCATGATTATAACAGACATCAGCAAATCTTAGGGCTCATGATGCATTTAAAGGGGGCTTGGAAAAACACGTTACAGCATGCTAACAATGGAGTAAACAGCTGTAGCGGCTAAAAAAAAAAAAAAAAAGCATGGAACAGAGGGAACAGATACAGAAATGGTCAGATTTTATTGATTATTTGTTACTTTCACACTCTTAGGTGGGCAACCAGCCCTCCTCCCCAAGAATGTTAGTTATCTTAAAAGCTAAAAATGTAAGAACTACATGGCATAAAAGCAGCAGTTTAAACGATCAGACTCACCGTTGACGACCACGGCTATGTCCACAAAGTCGATCTCCCCTCTGGCCTCCACGCTGGCCTCGCAGCGGTAGACGCCCTCGTCCGCCTTGGTCACCTGGCGGATCTGCAGGTTGTTGTTCGGCAGCACCTGGAACCTGCCTTCACGGATCGAGAGGAGAGGAGAAAACAAAACAACGGCAGCGTAAGAGGAGCAGGAGGAAAATGCCATCTCCAGTCCAACGCAGTCAGCCTGTCAGTCTGAGCCGCAGCTCATTTACCTGATAACGTCCAGACAGATAAACACTAGCAATTACAGCTCGGCTCTGTTGGGCCTCTATCTGCTCTGCCCAGCAAAGATATTTATATCCCTGCATCACAATTAGAGAGAAATGATTAAAGAAGAAGAAAAAGAAAAAAGAAAGTGTGCTTTCATCACTGTAGTGGCACAGAAGATTTGAATTTCAATTAAAAATGTGACAGATTCAAGGATTCAAAGGGTCACTCTTTCCAATCAGTGCCTTTTTTTTCTTGAGGAGAGAGTTGTAAATCAAGGAGGAGGGGAGATGAAATAATGAGCGCTGCTCTCACTGCATTACTGATTTTACAGGAACGGAAATGACTAAAAACGAATTCCTCCTTTGAGTGCTCCTTTCCCTCCATCTTCCTTTTTCTTTGCAAATTAAGTAGACCATTCTCCTGATATTTAACACTGTTACAACTAAAAAGGGTGGGATTACCAGGGAGAGCTCTATAAATGGTATAAATCATCTTTTGCTTAAAGGGAACAGAGGAGGGCTGACAATGACACTGTGAAATCTTCCATGGAGAATTGGCAGTACAGGATAAAAACACGCATTTCTCCGCTGTTTTTATGTATTTTTTCCATGTGTTTCTGGTGTGTTTTTAATCTCACGGGGAAGCAGCGCCTTTGAATGTCACCCATCCAGCAGCTCTATAATCCATCCTCTCACAGAGGCTTGTTAACGCAGTCTCTGTCCAAATTAGATGCCTCCTCCATTGGGTTTCTAGTCGGTGATTTTTATACTCTTGTCTCATTGTGATTCCAACACAAAGGGAGGGAAAAGCATTTCCTAGAGAACTGAGTTTTTGGCACGTTTTCAATGAGATGAAACAAGATCGGCGCTCCTGAGCATTTCTTCGCTCGATACTCAAACATTCAGGTTCAGTTCCTCTGAGAATGGCCCTTATTACAACTTTTATGGTCCAAATTATTAGAATAACCTGCGCCGACTGGTAACCCAGACTGTAATGCTATTTCCATGGTTATCACAGCTCCAAATCTAAATTGTGAGGTGCTGAAAATGACAGCTATTTCCCCGCAGGCCTGGAAATTTCTTGGCAAGTTACAGCTGATCCGCTGGGTGAACACAAACCAAGAGGAAAAATGTTTGCCAGATGAAAATAACTCGACCGCAGCATTAGATACAATTGTTGCGGCTTTAGTTGGTACATTTTGCTCCAGTTTTTAATGCATTCAGTGATTCAACTTTTGTCACATTCTCCATTTCTGCAAGGTGGCAAAATTGCTGCCAAGTACAAAGGACATTAATTATTAGATTTTAGAGCCAGAAAACATAAAATCTTGTAAGAATTGAACATAAATAAAACACAGTTTCTCACTATGAGTTTCACTCTCTGAAAATATTGGAACCTTTTGTTTATTTGAGAGATAAAAACCTTTTCTTAGTGGAAGTGTGCTGCAGGGATGTTTGAACAAATACTACAGAGAGAAAAAAATTATACGGTAAGCCTTTTGCTATAAAATGATCAATAAAAATGTATGAGGGAGTTAAATAAATACATAAAATACAGGATAGCGAGGATACATTTCTGCTTGGCTAACGAAACAAGGAGACAAAAAATAGAAGTGAATGAATCAGAAAACAAAAGAGTATCTGTTATGGCTTTAGCCAATACTGGAGCAGAGAGTCGACAGCCAGACCACTAAGATGTTGTTTGTGAGCACAAAGTTTATCTGGTAAGAACAAGCTTTATTTCACCAATATTTTGTTAATATCTAACAAATTAAGGCTGCTAAATATATTTCCACTGTTTCCTGTAAGCCGCTGCCGGTGAGCAGCCACCCTAGCCGTCCGAGCATCCAGCCGGCCGGCCCCTCTGCCGGCCTTCCAGGGCCTCCAACAGGCCCCACGGGCCAGAGCGCCTTTTGCGCCACCGACACCCGCCGGACCCGCCTGCAGGACTCCGCTTTCTCTGCCGGCCGCCGGACCCTCCTCTTGCGCCGGCGCCGGACGTCTTTTGAGGGGTCTGCTCCCTGGTACTCCGCTCACCCTGTTGGGTTGTTTTTTGTTTCTTGGACTGTTTCTTTTTGTGGCGTCTGGTAGCCACCCTTGAAAGTGCGTTACTGTCATGATTTGTGTTTCTGTGTATTTATTTTTAGGGTTTTCTGTGTTCAGTTTCTGTCCTGTGGCCTTCCCCTGTTGATTGATCCCAGCTGTGTCTCGTTCCTGTGATTACCCTCCCTGTGCATTTAGTCCCACCTGTTGTCTGTGTTCCTCATTGGGTCCTTGTCTAATGTCTAACGTTGTGTAACGTACATCTATTGATCATACATATGTTCTCTGCTCTCCAGTAGAACTGTCTAGTCCTCTTTAGCTTAGCTCTCTTTTCAGTCTCTTTGTCAGTGCTACCGGTATTCAGCTGTATGCTAACTTCTCTGCCGTGCCGCCTCGTTTTGGACGATTTGAGCATCTTCATCATTAAACTCGTCATCATCTTCATCATTACCTGGGTCTCTGTGTCTCCTCACCAACACCCACCACACCATATGACAGATACAAGCTTAGAGCAGCATTTTAAAGCTCACAAATTCAGGGAAAACCTCACATTCTCTTCTAGTAAAAAGAGTAAAACTAAACAAAGGTCAATCAAAGTGAGTCAGAAAGTGGCGATAACTCACTGCGGTGCTCCTCTGTGATCTCTTTGTCCTGGTAGTACCAAACCACCACCGGCACCGGCGAGCTGATGACATCACACACCACCTCCGCCGTCTCGCCGTGCCTGAACTCCTGCGGCGACTTTACATCCCGGAACGTCAGTTTCTCTGTGGAGCCAAACAAAAACACACATTTAGCAAACATTGAGGACCAGAAGTTGTTATAAAATAAAAAACATGTCTGGATAAATTGATATTTAATCACCAGTTTTTATGGGGAGAAAAATTGTAGAAAAGCTCTTTCAAAAGGTCTTTAAAATGAAAAAAACAAACAAACACTGTAATTCAATCTGCAACATGAAAAGGTCAGAAAGAAACTAGACAATTAAAGAATCCCAAGTCCTAGTCCTAGTCAAAGCCCAGATCTCATTAAGACTCTTTCAACCAACGTAAAACACTGAAAATGCCAAAAACATCAAAATATTCCAAGATTTATACAAATGTCTTGTATGAAACAGCTTTTGTTTTTTGGTGTTTATATACAAAAATCACTTTTCTTTAACAGATTAAAAATAAGGATGAACATTTCTTAATAGAAAAACTGAATATTTAATGGAATCTTGTTATTTTTATTCTTGCCACCTTTATTAATTATCTGTCTACTAAAAATAGTGACACAAAAACACGTGGAGGCCTAGTCAAAGTCCAGACTTGAGGTCAAACTGTTGTTAGAGTGAAGACTGCAAAATAAATCTTAACAAAGAGGAGCCACTTTCTGCAGATACAAGACATATTTTAAGTATTTAGTTAAATAGTTTAAGGTGAAATCTTTTTCTTTTCACGATATAAAACTACTAAACAAGTGAAAAGTTCTCAGTAAACACCTAAACGTGAATTATGGTGTCCTAATTTACTTTCACAGAACTGCATGTGCTGAAGAAATACACCAGGGATGAAAGAAAAGCCCCTGATGAAATGAAACCCAGACACTTTGGTTCTGCGGAGCCTTTTCAGCGATTGAAGAGCTTCCCGCTAAGCAGCAGCAGATCGTTCTCCAGGCCTCATCAGCGCCTCTGACGTTGGCCAAAGATGGCTCTGCCGGCGCCGCAGCCGCATGCCATCACCTGCGTGGCGCATCATGAAGGCGTGAATAAATCAGCGGCGGCTCTCCTATCAGTCTTCTCCGTTAGCGAGGCTCCGGCATTAGCATTTCAGCTGGGTGATTTATACCAGGCGGCTCCCTAAAATGAGCTTTCGCTCCCCGACTGCACCCTCCGCCCGGCGACGTGTCTGGAATCTCACCATCTTCATTAACTTCAAGGATGCCTGTTCATGTTTCTGTCACTCACTCCGCTCTCATCATTCCCTCAGCCGCTCTTTGCTCATTTCCAAAAAAAGACGCTCCTCATTTCTTCTTCTGTAAAGTTTGAATACTTCTGCTGTCAGTTATTTACCCTGTTTGTATCCATTTCCTGCTTCCTTTTGTAGTCAGGTTGCTCGACAAGAGAATCAGAAAGGGAAACATCGTCTCTGGAGAAACGCGCTGCTGCAGACTTGACATCGGCAAAGTGAGGAAACGCTCAGCAGAGTTTCTGCTCTCCTGTTCGCAGAAACACTGAAGTTAAACCTTATATCAGCCAATTTCCCTCCGTCAACATCTGGACTCTGATGATGGGTTTGGGAATTACGCCTACCAAGCACTTTAGTCAAATATGAAAGAAAAAAAATGAAAAAACTTGGCAATGCTGGAGTCAAAAAAATAACTGGTCTTGAAAACTGGAGCTACACTGAAGCGTAGCTGGTTAGAAATAAACTCTGAAAAGCTAATGCACCGATTTGATGATCTGGGCCAAAATCAAAGTCCGATATCATCACTGCTGTTACGGCTGATATTTACCAATATAATATTTATTTCCATTCACTTTTGACACCATGAAATAACAACCATGCTGCTGCTTTTGCTTCTTCATAGGATCACATCACCAAAACATAGAGAGTAACAGCCCTTGTGTTACTTATCAAATCAATGCTGACGTGTCAATATTCCACTTGCCACAAATGTAAATAACGTTTTGCAAATTTAGACTTTTCACATTTTAGATTGCATTCCTTACAAAATTGTGCAGTTAGAAAATAAAGCACTTTCAAGAACTTCACACCTAAATTGGGAGCTTTTTATCATGTTGGCCAAAATTGTAGATTCAAAATAAATTGCAGCCAAAAAATCCTAAAAGAAAAAATTGACAATATGTTTGTAGATCCAAAACATGAAAGGGATTCTTACAATGTTATAAAAAAGGAGTGAATTTCAGCCAAAAACTTGTACATTTTCTGAGGAAAATTTCCCTCAGTGTAACGACGACATGCTGGAATTCACTGCATTTCACAAACATATGGAAGTGGTGAAATCAGTAATTCAGAGGGCTGACCCAGAGTGTGTGTGTGTGTGTGTGTGTGTGTGTGTGTGTGTGTGTGTGTGTGTGTGTGTGTGTGTGTGTGTGTGT
>CAEGAF010119224.1:0-12219 GCA_903067075.1 Micropoecilia bifurca
TCCATGCAGAAAGGCCGGGGCCGGGAATCGAACCCAGAACCTTCTTGTTGCAAGGCAACAGCTCTACCAACTGCGCCACTGTGCAGCCCTTATTAATATATTATTAAGAATAATAAAATAAAAATAAAATATGGGTCCAGAAAAGGATGGAAAAGGATGTGTTATTGATATGCAGATATGTGAAATATATGATTATCCTCAAATTTAATGATAGAAATGATCAAACTCTTTGTGCTTGTGTGGGCTTCTTTAGAGCCTGGTTAACCAGGCTTTAAATTTGACCCGTGTATCAGATGACAACCATTCATCCATTCCTCTGTGAATGCTGCGCTGTCCAGGTCGGAGGAGGCTCTGTCAGACTGTATCTGGGCGCAGGAGCACATGAGAGGGAACACCGTCATTGACTACAGACAGCTGGGACTGAGATACAAACTCTACTACTGGCAGGTCTGAAATTCAGGCTCATGCATACACAAAAACATACGTTTGTCTCGCCATCCATCCATTGACTCCCATTCATTTCTACAACATAACCTTAACCAAAATTCAATTCACACCTTAGTCCTAAACCCAAAAACAGCATTTCCCCTTGTGAGGACCAGGCTATGGTCTCCATAAGGAGCAGTGAGTCCCCACAACATGTGTGTCTGTGTTCACATTTTAGTCTTTGTAATAGAATTATTGAAATAAGAAGACTGGATGTGCATTTCTTCATCAGCTGTCCCTCTCCCTGCACAGAGGGTTCTAGTGGCAGGTTACTGCAGTGAGGAGTAATAACCTTCTGTACTGTTCCTCAGTCGTGAAACAATCTGTGCTACAAGTATGTTTTCTGTTTTCTTAAAGTCAAAGTTTATTGACACATTTACAACAACCTCATCTGACCAAACTGCTTCACAGCAATCACAATATCACAGGTAGATAAAAGACAAAACAAGCAATAAAATTAACTGTGATAATAATAATATTAATAAAATTGGCATTAAAATATCAAAAATAATAATCTAAATAAAAACCAAGACATGCTTAATTTTAAGTGCAGCGATTTTGCAAAAACAAAAAAAAAATCAATTACTATTATCTCCCCTTTTCTTTTTTTCCCCTGTGTTGCATCCAGAACAGTTTGAGAAATCTTTTTAAGCCTTTTTTTAGCCTGGTGCTATAAGGGGAAAGTTGTTTTGGACAAAAAAACAGAGGCTGCCCCATAGAAAACTCTTCAGATTCATATAGAGGTCTATCTAAGACCAAAGTCCACAGTACAGTGACATTCAAGCGTAAACCAGTGCAATACTATCATATATGTAAGTCCTTTAGGCATAATCATTATTCCAGTCATCTTGACGGCTGCTCGAAAAGTAATGTGTTTTTCTGTCACTGTTTGCAGAATAGATTTCCCTGTGGAGTAGGAACTGCTGTGCAAAGCTGTTTTTGTTCCAAAACCACAAAGTGAATTTACCAAGAAAGAAATATTAGAGTAATCACATCAGTGATATTTGCTGCTGTGAATTGTCCTGAATATCATCAGAGAGATTTACACACCCGGAAAATAAAATCAATATTTAAGTGATGGAACTAAAATTTGTTGTTGTAATTTGTTCCCTAGATATTATATAATACAGCAGCTGCGTATTGTCGGATGGGCCAATGGGAGTCAGCCATGGACAAGCTGGTGTCAGCCACTCAGGACACAGGACAAGGACGAGGGGGAAATATTGAGGTGGCTTTGAAGAGCGTTGGAGTGAGTGCTGCAGTCTTTACTTCAGACCTGGGCATTAAACCGTTTACAGATTGGGCAGAAATTTGACCCACAAGGTTTATGTTGCATTTTAGCAGCGTAGTCCATAGAGAAGAATGAGGACTGGTTACCATAAGGGTTTCCTCCACTGTATTATAAGCCTGGTGGCCCGCCAGGCCTAGTGTTGCTTGTTTTTGTTTTTAGAAAATAACAATATTAATAATTGTTAAATTATTTTATTTTATTTTTTTAATTAGTTGGACAAGAAGTCTTGTTGCACTGAGTGAAGTATTCCAATAGATTGGTTTATAGTTGATGCATTTAACAGGCCACAAAACCGGAACCGTGGACCAATCACATCACTGGCCCCTCTGTGGGTTGCCTCACGCTGTCGCTGCTTGCATGCCTGAAGTTTACCTTAGTGCAGATAGCGCACCACTCCTTTCACTTAAACTGGGCACAAGTTGACCTATATGGATATTTACATCAGGACTTACGTTTCTTTGCAGAAATTTTCATCAAAGTAGCAGCCAAAATTAAAAATCAGCACAATAGTTCTGTTGTTCTATAACCTTTCAGAGGTGAGCCAGCAGTGAGAATGATTTATATGTGAAGAAAGAATTATGTGTGGCGTGGCTGTTTACATTCAAGGGCACCTTCAGGATATTATCAGATGGTTCGGACAAAACCTTCATTGCACCTGATCCACAGGAACACATCCACATCCCCAACACCCATAAACGCACAAACTTAGCCCACACTAATATGCCACATGAACGCGATGCGCATGGCACCGAAATCACAGATCAGATCCACACAAGGTCCCACTGTCAAGCACAATGCGACTCACACAAATCTATATGCCCCCATAGCTTTAAAAAGAAAAAATATATATTCTAAACAATAAAGAAAGGAAAGGAAAGCCTTCCCTTACCTGAGACTTACAAAGAAGGATGTCAAGCAACAATGTCTTCTTCTTTTCTGCTCTTTATGACAAATGTTTTGAATAACCTTCCAGTCTAGTGTGACGCTGGGGAAGAGCACGAAAGATGTCACGGTCTGTCGATGGAGAATTGATGGGTTGACCCATCAGTGTTTCAGTTCCTGAAACCACAAAAAAAAAATAGTGAAAGCGCACATGCAGGATAAAGAGCTCAGCTGGAGTTAATGCGACCCCTCTAAGAACTGTGTCAGGGTTAAAAGTCAGAATATTTATTTTTAGCTGCACTTAGTTCACAGAAAGTGTGCCAAGCTTTCAAATACACAAAAGAAAACTGACCAATAACATTCGAGTTTAGGTTGTATGTGCCCACACAAGCAAATGCTACTACACAAAAGACCGTTTTTTTGGGGGGGGGGCTTCCCAAAATTTTGTTAATAGCAAATGAAGAAAATAATATATATTTTATTTCATATTATATTTCAGACTGCAAACTGCAAGAGACATAAATGTCTTTGAGAGGTTCAAGAGACCAGAAAGCAAAAAGTTGGTCAGAGATTAAAGGAAGAATTTATTTGCATGATGCCAGCAGAATGCTTTCCCATGATTGTTGAGAATGGCATTAATAATTTTTAACATGCCATTTTTAAAAATAAAATGTAAATGGACATAGATTAATTCTAAAAAAAAAAATAAACAGTGTTTTTACATGTCTGTCGTTTTTGAGATGTCTAATTTCCAGTCAGAGCAAACTTCTTGGTGAAATGGGAAGAATAAGTCTAAGTCTGAAAGGGGTTTAAGAAATCTTGTGCTTAACTGCAGGCTTAAATTCTTAAGTCTAATGTAATACTTAAATAAGGCTAATTGGAATATTAGCACTGAACTGTCACTTTTTTGTGCTTTCACACTAGAGGAGGGAAGTCCTGGACCCTCTGCTGGTACCAGTGGAGTCGGTGTTTCGTCCCAGAAAACAAGAAATTGAGCAACTGCACCAAAGAGACTTCCTGGGGAAGGCAAAGGTGATGTGTCCTTCAGGGAATTGCTTGATATTTACAATCTGTCATCAAAATAGATTACATTAGCTCCATTTGGAGTTTTCAGAGAGAATAAATAGCCCAATAGTAATCTGACTGGACAAGTGCAGCTGGGTCAGAGTTTATTTGGATTCAATTCATTACAATTAAATCAAATAGACACACTTAATGTTAAGTCAAATTCAGTTTCAATCGCATTATCAATCAATCAAAGCAAGAAGTCACTGGACACACCTTCCCAACCCATGGGGAAGTATTTTATTAACAGTGGAAAGGAACCACTCCCTTTTATCAGAAAACTGAATAAACTGGAATAGTTTCTCTGCTAAAGAAAAACTGAGTTCACAGAATTAATGACAGCAGCTGATTTGTCAGGAGAAACAGCAGAACAGCTTTTTCTGGTGCTACCAAGAAGCTAGTGCTACCGAGAGGCTAGTGCTACTAGCCAGTGCTGTGTATGGAATGAAAAAAATTAAGTATACATAAAGTATGAGGCTAGTCTAAATGTGAATGAAAATCTATCCGAGTCCCAACAAGAACTCTAAGCCTTCAGTATAAGCCTGGAAAACTGTTAATCAAGAAATCATAAAAATCTGTCAGCTTGGAAACCAAATAATAGATGTCTCCATGCTCACAGTATTAACTATATATAAAGTACTGAGAATAACTAGAATATCTCAGCAACAGCAAGTTCAGCAGACACTTCGAACTAACTAGTTAGACTATCTCAGTGGCAGAAGGGCATGTTCCCCATAGAAACGCGTTTAATAACTATGCAATAATAAAATTATTTAATGTTGGTGACAATATCAAAGGGCTGCACAGTGGCGCAGTTGGTAGAGCTGTTGCCTTGGAGCAAGAAGGTTCTGGGTTCAATTCCTGACTCCTCTTTCTGCATGGAGTCTGCATGTTCTCCCTGTGCATGCGTGGGTTTTCTCCAGGTACTCCGACTTCCTCTCACAGTCCAAAAACATGACTGTCAGGTTAATTGGCCTCTCCAAATTGTCCCTAGGTGTGACTGTGTATGTGCATGTTTGTCCTGTGTGTCTCTGTGTCTCAGGGTGACTCCGTCCCCCTCCAGGAACGTCAGCTGGAGATAGGCACCAGCACCTCCCCCGACCCCATTAAAGGAGTAAAGAAAATGGATGGAAAATATCAGATATTTATATAGAAATAAAATTTTGTGGAAGTATAATTTCTAACATCTGAAAATATCAGATATTGATATACATATGTAGAAATAAGATTTTGCGAAATTTGGATATCTAGAGTCTCCTTCTGGATCTTTTACTTTTATGCTGTAATCTACAGGTGATTTCTTCTATGATTCCTAATGATGATTTTGGAGGCTTTGAACCTCTGAGGCAGCAAGTAAGTGTGATCAGAATATTTTTATATCTGATGAGACTTCAGTCGGTCACTGAATCCATGTTCCAACTCTGCTTTCTGTGCAGAAGCCTGGTTTCTATGAGCCTAAGACAGATGGTGTCCAGTGAGTTTTCCATGATCTTGCAGGAAATACAACTGAGCATAATTCCACTTCAGAACAAAATAATTTAATAAATCATTCCTTGTGTGTGTGAATTTGTGTTGTGTGTTAGGGAGTCCCGATACATGCGTGTGCGGGCTCCTTACATGGCTCGGGGCCCAGGACAGCTGACCGTTCCCGGAGGCTCCACTGTGTTTTTATTTGGAGAGGAGGACAGAGATGGAATGATCAATGTCATCCATGATGGACAGGTGAGGACAAATCCTTTATAGTCTGCAGGGTACTGGGAGTTTTTGCCTACTCAAAGATAAATTAGGCAATTCCATTAAATTCATTTCATTGGTATTGCAACATTTCATAATATATATCATCTCAAAGCATTGTCACTGCATATTGAAGCTTTCACATGTTCTAAAGATCATCACTGTTTATTAAACATTTAGAATTCCAAATTAAAGCTGATTTTTATTGGTCAGATTAAAGGGCATAAAATATAATTAATAAAATAGCAACACAGATATTGATAGAGAAAAGCACAGAACAATAGAAACATGTTCAACTTATTTTATTATCTGTTAGTTTAATTTGAACCTTTTCTTCAAATCCTTTAAATGAAATAACAGCATGCAGTGAATTATCACTCAGTCAATCCCCTTCAGCTGACTAAAGTTATTACAGATCATCTCAGACTGCAACAAAGTAAAACATCCCAGATAAAACATGCAAAAAGCTTCTTAGCAAAGGGTTAAAGCCCTTTAATGTTGATAAAGAAAGATGTCTCCAGTACTTATTGAAAGTGGTAAAAAATAATGTTGGCAATGTGTTTTTTAATAAAATGTAGATAGTCAGGCATTTTTCTATGTTTATGTCGTTTTTTAAACATCAATCTGCTGTCTTTAGAAACAACATTTTTTCCTGAATTAAAAAAAATCCCACCTACTTCAACCTTAATCTGCGGGGGTGTGACTAATTCTAATCTTAACTGAATTCCTTGATTATTCTGGTCAGTTCAGAGCTTTGTTCTTTTGCTTTCAGAGAGGACTGCTGCCAGTGTCGCTCCTTGAACCTGCAAAGGTCAAGAAATCTAAGAAGGAGAATGTAAAGTTTTTACGTCCTATAAATGTCCATTAATATTCCAACCAGCATATTTCCTGCTCATTACCCAGTAATTTACTATAAATTTTCCAAGAATGTCTGTCACACAAAGTAGTTAAACATATCAAGGTTTCCTGTTTTACTTAACTTAGTTTCTCCAACAGTGCGTCCCCAATGGGATCCCCCTTCCTCCAGAACACAAGCCACCGAGTCGCCCAGAGACTCTGCCAAGATCTATGGTTCCTCCTCGAGGTAAAACTCACACTCCTGCTGGTCTTAGTTTGTAGCTCCTGTACTTTTTTGTCACAGCCAGGTGTCTACACAGTGACTGCACATGTGATATATGCATGTTCCTCCTTCATAACAAAAAGAAGCCTCCAGCATGAGTGACCATCTGCTATGAGAGAGTTGGGAACTTGAGATGACAGAGCAGACACACAAAAAACAATGTTGCTCTGTCTTAAGGGAAAGTGATCCAAGTTGGTAGCAGCAGTAGCTCATTTAATGGCTTCAAAGACAAAGTTAATCAAAGAAGGTGAGGGAGCATCAATGGATCTGCATAGAGAGCTATAACTCACCTGATGGGAGAGTCAGGGAGATGACAGTGAAACAGAAACACCACGACAGATTATTCAACACCAATTGTTGACCAACTAACTCCCAGCTTCCCCATTCCCACACTGTCAACCACAGGATCTGAATATCAACAGTACCTATTACAAAACACACATCAACATCCAACCCCCCCCCCCTGTTTGTACATGACACCAAACAGGCTAGTACTGCCTTTACCTAGTGCAGTTTTAACTCCTGAGTTTTCCAATTCTGTGCTCCTCATCCTGCTGTTATCCAACTCTAAGTTGTTTACAAAAATCTGTTTTATTTTCTCATCTGGGACGACACTCATTAGAATGTTGTTTTGTTTACTGTAATCTTCTACACTGTCTGCTTTTGAATGCAAGACCAACATAGATTTGGTTAATGTCTGAAGTTTGTCTTCACTTCCTGGAGATCTTTCTTTAGCTCATCCATTCATTTAGTAACAGTGATCATTATCAATTGTGTGAAGTTATTTAAAATCTTCTTTTGTTGCAACAACAGTTCTTTAAAGTGCCATCACTCTTTAGTTGAGTATTTGGGATTATATTCCATTTAAATAAACACAGCCATAAAATTCAGACAAATCATACAATAGTGATGCATGGAGAGTGGGGCAAAAAAATTCCAAACAATATAGCAAAGGGTTGTGACAAGAAGGGATGCACAACATGAGGCTGAGAACAAAATGATGCAATTTTTGTCCCACAGCGATTACAATGAGAACTGATTTTAGTGGTCTGACTTGACCATGAAGAGCCCTGAAGGGGTGGATAAGCTGAGAGAAATGGAATGGAGCAAGACCAAGATGGGATTTCAAGGAAAACAAGGAAGTTACCTTTAATTTATTTCATCACACTTTAACCTGACAAAAGCTCCACTGGCTTCCCATCACACAACACATCAACTACAAAATACTCCTCCTTACCTTCAAAGTTGTCCACAACCTCATACCTCAACCACATCATTCATGTTGCTCCACCCATCAGATCCTCTTCCATTTAGATCTACCTTCAAAACTCATCTGTCCTGATTGTTCGCTACTGTCTTATGTACAGTTTTATATTATGTTTATTTTTATTACGTTTTTTTAAATATTGTGTCTATTTTTACGTTTGATGATGCAAGGTAGCCTTGAGTGTCAAAAAGGACACCTAGAAATAAACTGCATTATAAAGCGGCAGTGCAGAGCCTCAGGACTGAACTGTGTTTTGGTTATGCAAGAGAAATGACTGTAACCAAAACACAGAACGGTTAAAAAAAGCTCAATGTTTCTGATACTTGTATTAGAACTGCTTCCTGAGGGCGGACCCTACAACAACACTTTAGATTTAGTTTATTTTAACATCCATGCCCATGAACAGACCTGCTGTCAGACTGATTTTACCTTATTTTTTCTGCAGTGAGTCCATCCACAGAAACTCCACCTCCATCCTACAACAATGCCACCCACACACAGCCACCAGCCTCAGGGCCCCCCAGGTACACGGCCAACGCAGCAAGCAAAAAGGTATCACACACACAAATGTACTAATGACTGAGCTCGCCTTTACTTTGTGTCTGATCTCAAAAGAATGTATTTTTACTGACTTGAGAAGAACTTGTTTTTTCAGAGAGAATCTCAGGCTGAGAAATACTGATATGTCCCAATTATGTCACAGAAATAGTAAAGCCAGAGATACTGCAGGTCAATTCCCTTTTTTCTACTTGAATAGACTCACTTTTAGGGGAGCTTTTCTTATATCCTGACTGTTTAATTAAAAAGAAAAAATTTAGAACCTGAACACAAAGTGCTGTGTAACCATCACCACTGAATCATATGTGAGGCGATCAGAGGTGTTTAAGGTCAGAGGAGGAAGCTGAGGAGCCTCTTTGTTGTTGTTTTTGCTGTAGAAATTGTATTACAGTATAAATAGATAAGAAGGCTACTATTCATTCTAGAGTCATGCGCTAAACTAGTCAGTATGATGCAACTGTGATCAGTCAAATTTTTTGAGCTTCATATCATGTTATGTTATTCTATCATCAAAAACATACCTGGTGTTTTGCTTTGATTGTTTCATGCATGTTTGAGAAGATGAATCGATTGAAGGATGCCTAATTGCTCCTCCTCATTGCTGCACTTTTTGCAGTTTCACAGAGCACCTCTCCCTACAGCTCCCACACTCAGCTACTCAGACTAGCAGCAGCAATTAGCAAACACCTGGTAGAACCGTGAGTCTCCTGAGGTCATCATACAAACTACTTCTCAGTTCAACACCCCTAATGGTTGTTAACAGCATTATTGAGAAGTGCTGTTGTGATGGCATGCTGAAGGAAAATGTCAGAAAGAGCAGGAGTATCTTATAGGGAAAGAGACCAATTTCACCCAGTCAAATTGAGAAGTCAAATTTCGTTTAAGTTATGTCTAATATATAGATCATCTTATAACAACTGAAGGTAACATATTAACTTGTGTTAAGTCAGATGAATCTAAACCTAACACTAAAACTCTGATAATCCCCACAGACACGAGGTCAGGCAAGCAGACTGATTTGACAGTTTGTGTGCACATCACATTGTACCAACTCTGTTTTCATTTTAGCTGATGAAGGGGTTTGGAGATCCTTAGTAAGAAAGGATCACAAAACTATCAGAATAAAACTAGATTGTGGCAGAATATTCTAGTACTTTGCTTTCCGTCTGTTCCTCCCAGCAGGCTGGCTCCCGTCAGCAAGCAGAGGAGAGAACTGTGGTGGTGAAGGTTCACTACACCTACAACTTAGCTCTGTCCATCCCTGTGGACACACCTTACCATGAGCTGAAGAAGCGAATCGCAGAGAAAGTGGGCCAATCAGCATCTCAGCTGCGGCTCAGGTACGAACATTAAACAAATGTGTTATTTCATCATTTATTGTGTCGTTTTCCTATGTTTTCTCTTCCATTTACAGCTTCCATGTTTTTCTCTCTTTCTCTTCATCAGACATAAACAGTGTGGGTCCAGAGTTCTCTTGCCTCTGCCTGGAGAGGAGGAGTCAGGACGCACAGTTCAGGAAGTGGCAGAGGCTGGCAGAGTCACCCTGTGGTGCCAGGTAAGAGGATGGTAAACTTTATCTCTTTGTCATGGTGGAAAGTTCCAGTGTTTCCAAATAGAAAAATCATTCAGAAGGTCAACCGTTGCTGACCTTCTCATCTGTCCAGTTTTTAGAGTAATCGGATCGAACCCACTCCTCACTAGCAGCTCATTACACCTGCTTCAATTCAACCCCGATTGTCAGATCAGGAGTTACAATATTCTCCAGTCAGATTATTCAAATATAGAATTGTTTCATTAAAGCCATCATGCTGACATGTGACGGTGTCAGCATCATGCTGTGGTGATGCTTACCTGCAGCAGGAACTGGGCAACTGGTTCTCAGGCCTGGGAGGATCTGCAGAGGAAACAGAACCAAGAATTAGACTGGACTGATGCCAATGGGACAACATATTCAGCATTTTTGATCAATATCTATCTCTATCTATTTACATTTTTATAAAATTACCAAAATTACCACAGGTCATGTTTTCACTTTGTCTTGTATGTAGGTTTTCTTCAAAGAAATTTTCTTCTTTCTTTTTAGAATAAAGTTCTACAGTATATTCTAATTATTCTAATGATTAATATTACTATTAGTTATTAACTATGACAATAATAATAAAGTTATTAATATGATTAATATTCAATTTATTTTTAAAAAGGTCTGGAATGCAACAAAATTTTGAAAAAGTGTAGGGCTGTAGATGGTGTCATTTGCCCTCCAATTAGCTGAAAACATGAGTTTGATTTTATGTAAAGAAAAAAATTAGATTTGTTATTGTTTTTCTCCTTGAATTCTCAAATGTTTTCCAGACTTGTATGTTGTTGATTTAACTAAATATTTCATGTAAAACTTTATAAATTTGATATTGTTGCTCTTAGAGGGAAGACCCCCTGGCAAACCGTACTATTCTCTACCAGATGGTGGCGCTGTATGACTATGCTGCTGAGGGTCCTGAGGACTTAGAATTCAGTGAAGGAGACACCATTGATATCCTAACTGAAGGTGAGATACACACTAAGACAACCCTGTGGAGTAAAGTTCAAGCCTGTTTTTATGTTTTTTCCTCCTCACTATTCAACACTCTGTGTTTCTTCTCCTTCCTCCCTTGCAGTAAACCAGGAATGGTTGGAGGGACACTGTGCAGGGAACATCGGCATCTTCCCGAGCTCCTTTGCCTACAAGGAGAACAAGAGCATAATTCAAGACTGAAAGTAGATGACAATCAATGCAGTTGTCTCTAATAAGCTCATAAACCTGTAAAAATCAGGCCCCATGCTAACTTCATGTGCAGTTAAATTATTTAGATCTAATATTGTGCAACTTTCTAACTGTCGTGGCCTCTGAGACTCACTGTGAATCTGTACATCTTTAATCTCAAGGTGATCAACATATGATGATCATAGTTTGTCTGAAGCAAACGTGTCACATGGTTGATACTCTGGAAAACAGACAAGTGAGCCAACATGTCCATCCCTGTTATCTATGATTGGTATATTTATATTAAACCTATTGTACAGTTTTACTTCATTGAAATTAGACTACTGAAAACTCAAATCATAAAATCAGCCATTGACAGATTATCAATGTTTTTTTTTTGGAAAATATTTAACTTGTCTGAGAAACTTCATTATCTTCTGTTTCTTTAGAAACAGGTATTTAACACAGGTTGCTATACTTTCAGATTCTCCAGTTTAATTTGCTGCTCTAACTGAACATTTATTTTGTGGGTTTTTTTCTCACTGAAGATGGAGAGCTATCACCTTTTTACTTACGGAGGCCCCTAGGGCTCAGATGAAAAATAAATATACTAAGCATGTTACATTTAGCATATTTGAAGCCAGTCTAATCATCAGTATACTTGAAGTGTGTTATTTTGGAACACCTAATTTTTTACTTAGTGCATTTTAATAGTAAATAAATTGCAGAAAATCACAATTTAAAGTATACTAAGTGTACTACAATGTGCTTTTTTGGAACAACTAGAGTTATAGAATAACCAGTGGTGGGAAGTAACGAAGTACATGTACTTCGTTACTGTACTTAAGTACAATTTTCGTGTATCTGTACTTTACTTAAGTAGATTTAATAAAGGGTACTTTCTACTTTTACTTCACTACATTTTACAGTAAGTATCTGTACTTTCTACTTCACTACATTTCTACAAAGTGTCGCGTTACTCGTTACATCCAAGTCGCCTTGAGATTATTTGTCCCTTAAAATGTGAAGTTCGGGGATTTAAGGTGGCGCCGTAAAATCCAAGCAATAACGTCACT
>CAEGAF010119226.1:0-19873 GCA_903067075.1 Micropoecilia bifurca
GTTAATTTGCCATGTTTTTTATTTTAACCCCTTTTCAAATTTTACAAAAAAAAAAATTATAAAAAATAATTTTAAAATTTTTTTTTTTTTTAATTCCCCCCCCCCCCCCCCCCCCCCCTCTGTGTTAAAATAATGTTTCTTCTGGATAAGACAGAAATGTTATTTTCTTACAATGGCTCCCTCATGTGGCGGAAGTCTGCCATAGCTTCACGTTTGTACTGATGGGTGTTATGTACAGTCATATTTAATAAATTTGGAAATCATTATCTTCATTCATGTCAGTAACTCAATTAACACATTATTTATATTAACTGTACACAGACTCAGGCTTCCAAGTTGTTATTTGTGTTAATTATGAAGATTTTCTTCCTAAATCTAATGAAAACACAATGTTTATCATTACAATATCTCACAGAGATCAAGAAAGAAAATTCAGAAATGTGGACTTACCCACTGAAATGTTATTGACAAAAAATACTTTTAACATGGCAAACAAATCTCCTTGGAACACATATTCTAATTTATTTAATATGACTTTATTTAGGTGGTTTTCTGTTTTTTTTTTTAATAAGCTTTTCTAGTCTTTGAAGTCGCATCACTTTTACGAAACAGCAACATTTGTCCAGAGCCCTGAAGATTATTCATACTGAAATGTCACATTTGCATTCTAGCAGAGATAATTCCCGAGCTGCTCTTGGATAAGATGCATCTTTCACACTGAGGCCTCTCCATGCGCTGAAGACAGGCAGTCACTTCCACTTGGCTATTTTAAACTAATTTGAATCAGATGAGAGTTAAAACTTAAATGGCTTTATGTAAAAACCCTTGTCAAAATTTCATCAGTAAATCTAGAGGTGGAGTTCTGAAAACCCTCAAAATGAAATCGGGTTTGAAAATACAGCTACACTGATAGTAATACAGTAGGACAAATAGTCTTTATTTGTTTCCAAGAACAATGTAATATCCTCATTTGTTATTCATTTGATGATCTGGTTAGCTGCTGCACATTCAATGTTTTTCAGTCATCGTGGCATAAATATTTTCATGCATTTTTTGTAAAACTTAAACAAAGACAAAATTACTCTCAGTGTTTAGACTTAATTCATATTGTTTTATCTGTGTAATTTCCAAACAAACTTCTTATCCATTGGTTCTGAATGATTGGTTAAAGACAGGAGTTCAAATCATTCAATTTTTACTCAAAATTAAGAATTTTCAAGGCTGATGAATTAACACAATAATCAAAATTAAACTTGAAAAGGTCAGACGGGTTTTCACCCAGGCTTAGATTTTTACAACCTGCAATGTTTTTCATTAAAAAAGAAAGGTTTTCAAACAGATACTATTGTTCATTTAAATATAGCACATACAATAAACATTTAAAATTTGTTTTGGAAGTGACCAGAATTAGGCATGACAGACAGCTAAATGGCCCCAAAGAGGTTCCCATATGATCTTTGTGTGTGGAAAATAAATTAAAAAGTGGTTATTGTCTTAGATTGCTAACAGTAACTAGCTTGTCATTGAGTTAGCATGTTAGCTTTGTCATTGAGTTAGCAGGTTCGGACCAAGTTGGGTTTGGTGTCATTCCAGATCAAATAAAGGATAATTAACAATCCCTTTCTGCACTTATTCTTTGTTCTGTCTTTAAATATTTTTTCATGTTGCCTCTCATTTGGGTCATTTGTGTTTGCAGCAAATATCAATAAGTAGCTTTGCATTCACCTTGCAAATAGCAAATTGCTGCTAGCAAAATAACTTTAGAGTGTCATTAACGGCAGCTGATGTAGCATTAGTGCTACATCAGCTGTACTCATGTACTACAGATGTACTCATATGCTGCACTCCGAAAGACATTACATTTACACGAGTCTGCCATGCAGTCTCAGAAACATTATCCATGGGTGTAAATATCACAAATTTCTCCTCTGGAAGTGCTCATAAAAATCCCAACTTGTACTTCTTAAAATGGGAACATGTTCAGGTTGCCAAAATGAGTCCACGAGGTTTGGAGGAGGGGGGGGGCACTGAATACAGGCTCTGGGACTCACCTCTTTGCTCCTTGTACCTCCTGCCCTCCTGGCACGACCTGGATAAGGTCTGACCGCGCTGCCCCTAGCCTTGGGAAAAGGGAAGCCATTAAGAGTCCCATGAGAAGGACACATTCAAATAGGAAACAGTGCAGAATAAACACAGCATGAGCACACCGTCGCGTTCCCATGACCCAAGATGACTGGACGCGTGCATGTGTGTATGTGTTGTACATGGGGCATGTGTTCAGTGTCAAGCCAGATAACCAGGAGTGTTGTGTGTTGACCCAGCCAACTCCCTGTTTAAGTTTAGACGGAAAGGTGGCCCCTCCTGAAGATTTAGCTATGGGGAACGCCGGAAAGTTTGAGCGAAGGTAAAAACACACATCTGCAACCAAATGCGAAATATTTCAGTGTAACAATGAGGTTTGAGTTTCGAAGAAAAGGGATCTGGAAATAACTGCAAGTTTTGCATAGGTGTGCAATTTCCAAACTTTTTGGGGTAAATTTTTTTTCTTTTTTTTGTTGTTCTTGAAAACTATTTAAGTCAAATCACATCAAAACAAAATGACATACATGTATGGAACTCTTTGTTTGTTTCAAGGAATCTGGATAAATGTCCAACGCTGTGTTCATAATTGTATTAATTAACACAATACGAACAAGTCTGGACCCACAATATTCAAATTAACTTTATTTTGACTCAGACATATATATATGAAAGTGAGTTTCAGAATGTTTTTTGAACTTTACTATTAAACTAATTCTCTTTTGAATTCGTGAGTGGCCACTAGGAGGCGGTAGAGTTCCACTGTTGAGCCCCTCCGTCCTGCGTGCTTCTCGTTGCCTGGACCCGAGTTAAGTCACAAACACATTCAAGATTTCCTAAATGTATTGCAGCCAACACTGTATTTAATTAAGTCCCAAATTGCCTCAAATGAAATACATCATCTCGAAGGATCCAGAGGAGTGTTGTTTTATGCTGAACATATATCCTCCGTATAAAAAAGAACATTTCTTTGGAAAAGAAAAACACGCACTTTGTCCAAGTCTTACACGCGTGCTTTGATTTATGGCCATGCCTTGGAACAAAACCAGGTCGCAATTCATTATTTTAGGAAGATTTACCATGTGAACTGTTTCGGCTTCAGGAGCGTAATTCACTTGGTGATGAGCTAAGGGGGCTTGAGAGGCTGCCAGCAACATTTCAGACCACTCCCTTGGCTCCTGGATGAGTAAAGTGATTAGCTTTTTTACTCACGCTTAGCTGATCCAGACAAGTGGAGAAGATTATTGGCAGATCCAGAAGTGTGACACATTCTATTGGAGCTTTGACCGTAATTTTGTTTGGGGGGCCTGGGGGGGAGAAACGCCTTTCAGCAACTTTTTTGTTTCTTTCAGAAGGACAAGTCAAGGAAATACAAACCGCTGAAGATTTACAGGCTTGAGTGATGAAGGCAATAAAAAAATAACCTAACATGTGCTTTGTGCCCGTATTTCTGCCAATCACTCTGTGTGTCAGTCAGGTGTTGTGTGTGAAGGAGGATGGGGGTTCCTCTCTCTGCAAATTAAAAAAAGAGGGGTGTATGCTCAGGAGTAATGACAAGAAAGAGGGAGCTGAGGGGTTCCCAAGGCAACCTGCTGCTCCGTGGCCCTCATGAGCTGGTGTTGAGGGGGGGGGGGGGGGGGGGGTAGAGGCTGCCACGCCTTGTGTTGGGCCCTGCGCACCTGCATGCTGTTTGCACAGGCAACAGTGATTATTTGGATGATCTCTTGGTTCACTGGAAGCCCACATCACACGCAGCATCTACACATCCAGCGTCCCCCCCACGCCCGCCCTCAGGGTGTCCTCCATTTATTCAGCTGGAAATGTGTCGAAGAGCCTCAACGCATGTCGAGAGGGAAAAGAAGCCGCCGCAGGATTACAGAAACAATCGGGTGGTGGACCTTGAATCTACGTTGAATGACAGCTGCGAGGATAGCCTTGGGCAGCAGATCTCCGGTGACATGTTGCAGCTTAATTTCACGCAAGTATAGGGGATCATCGCGGTTGGAGACTGCGGCATTGATTAGAGGTAATGCTGGGAGATTCAAAAGTATTGGCAGTATTGGTTGATCGCAGTGGGGAAGAGAAGCAGAACGTCAAACTGTGGCATGGGAGCAACTCTCCATGTCTTTGTCCAAGCGTCCTCACCCGATGGACTGAATATTCTGGAGTAACTACCCCAGGCTGATGATTCACACTGTTGAACCAGAAACATATTTGATTCAATTTTGGATGATATAAACTTTAATAAAGGCTTATTTCCACGGAAAGCCCTTGAACTATTTCAACTGCAGAACTCTGGATTTTATCAACCCATCATATCGACCACTTGTGCAGCGTCATAATTTTGTCAAGTTCCAACCACAAAACCTCCCCACATATTATAGTGATTTTATGTGATGGATCAACACAAAGTAGGGGATTTATTGAAAAATGGCAAGAAATTGATGCAAAAAGAAAATCTGAACAGTGAGGCGTTCATATGTATTCAGCCTTCTTTATTCTGGTGCCCCTTAAAGCTGCAGTATGTAATTTTTCTAAGCAATATTGTCTTTTACTTATGTGTTAAACTATGTTGCGACAGTATAACAGGAAACAGATAATCTGTGAAAAAACTGAATTGCACTGTCTGTGGTCCTACTGCCATGTGCAGTAAAACACAACACATACACAAGGATGATTGCCCTAAAACCATCCTCCAGGCTCTGATTGGTTGTTTCTGAATGATTGGCGTATTTCTGCAGATGACAGTAGAACCATAGGAAGATTGTCTGTCTCGTCTTTATGTTAAAGAACCATATTTTTTACAAAAGTTGCATAGCTTTAAAAAAGGTTGTTCTCCTGCAATTACTTGTTTCTTTCCATCTTCTCATCAACTCTCACCAGTTTCTCTTGGCCTGATGAACAAAACCATCCCCACAGCATGATGCTGCCACCATCAGGATTCAGCATTATACACACTGTTAGTTTTCTGTAACAGTCTTAATGTAGCCAAATAAGAGAAAGAAAAATATACTTCTTCTACAAGATTTCTGTCTTCTATCTATTTCTTGTTTTTCCTAAATGTTGAATTTCTGGAGGCAAAAGGGATGTCATTTTTCTTTTTTCAATCGAGTTTCCACAGTTACTGCCAGTCTCTTGGCTGCTTCACTCGTTAATGCTGTTCTTGTCCAGCCTGCCAACTTAGATTGATGGTCATATCTTGTTAAAATTGACAACTTGTTATAGTGATAGGCTCCAGAAACTATAACAATTGTCAATGATTATTTATTGGCAAGAAAATAATTTGAACGTAGTTGTTTAATCATAAACTCTTGCAATGCATCTGGTTCATTGATAAGTAAAAGCTGCTTTGCACGTTCTGCTTGGCCTCTTTAACGACTTTGACCACCAACTGAGACACTTCGCACTTTGTTTTGCTTGTTTTTCTGAAAATAGTTACGGATGGGACCTGCGAGATAACAGGAAATCTGCAAAGAGACAAACACACACACACACACACACACACACACACATACTGCAGTAAAAGGATGAAACCCTCCATGGAGCTAAAAGACTCTAAAGCTGTGGCTCCTCTCTACATTTTCTTTTCATAGCTTTTGTATAACCATTATCAGATACAATGTTACCTCACCCATAAGGTGTAGTTGTCTGTTTGGAAGAACAAAAAACTATCATGTACACACACACACACGCAAACTTGCTTTATCCCTTCTGAAGACCTCTGCATTTCCTGTTTGTCCCAATAATGCAGGAACAAGCAGTTCTACTTCCTGGCTCTCAGGCTGGTGAGGAAATAACCAAAGTCTGGTCACACGGTGCTCCACAATCCCCCCCACTGCTTACCTCAACTCAAACACCTCTGCCCGCCTTCCATTCTTAACACTTCGCTTTCATTCAGCTTTTCCTCGGTGTTTCTCCGGCCGTGTCGTTATGTCATTTACCCTTTTCCTCGCCCCTCTCGCCCTCGTCTCCTTTCGCTCCCGCGTGGGCCACACAGACTCCACGCAGCGGAGAGGAAAGAGAGAAACACCTCTTGAACAAGAGGTCTGGCAAAACACAAACAAACAGGCTCGGCTTTCCCATGGGTGGCAGGATGTTACCCAGAACGAAGGATATTTTAACATGTCACTGACATGGCTCGAGGGGAGAGCGCCGGTTCTATATTTGCAGGCCGTGTTTATCTGCTGCCGTGGAAGTAGGATATGGAAGTTGACCCTAAAGGAGCCTGCTCTTAGTGCCGTGCCGAGAAGGCCTGCACAGGGGCGATGGAGACGGGAATAAAGAGGGAGAACGACAGAATGTGTGCTGCAGCAGCAGCAGGGCGCACGCACTCTGCTCTGTAAAATGGCTACTCAACACCCCAAAAGTCTCTTTTATAAATCATTCATGGGGGCCTCCAGAGCACCATATGGGAAGCCGCTGATGCAGTTCCAGAACAAGTGCCGACAAAACAGCGCGCTATGCAGTAATGTCTCCCCGCGGATGCTTTATAGCATCATCGTCTGGCGGCCAGCGCTGCGCTCTTTGCTCGCACTCCCCGCAGTAGGTCCCATTAGTGGTCTCTACCAAGTCTCTGCACTCCCAGCGCAAAGGCCAGATCGTACGTTATTGACCCGCCTCACTTGTTTGCGATGGCTGTGGTCATCCCTTCAAAGGAAACTACTGCGATATGGTCTCATGCATGTCCTCAATGTGTTCATTCAGCATGTACACACATTATTTACTACAAGCTATATGCATCATGTGGAGGAAAAAAAAAACATTGTGGGGGGTGGGAAGGGGTGCTCTGGTTACGGACAACAATGGAGGCATTTAATTTGGGTCACGGTTACTACGCAACCACAAGCGGAGTGGACTGGTGTTGGATTACTGATTGTTTCATAATTAATTATGGATTATAAATAATTAATTGAGAAGTGTGGTGTAATTTACAGCCGCGTGTAAATGGGAGCTACTCCACCGCTTTATCCAGAGAGAGTGTGTAAGTGTGAGTGCACATAGTATACATTCATGCATGTGTCAGATGATATCATTCACAGTGGCTCTCTGTTTTTAAAGTTCTTCCTGTGGTAATTTTAAAAATCTCAAACAGTGTATTCAGAGCCTCTTACCGGGATTTCATTTGATCCAAGTAGTAGCACGTAAGTAGCACGTAAAAAAAAGAAAATATGAAAACAAGGCATTTTTGTTTAATTTACTGCTAACTAAATATAAGTGCAACACTTTGGCTTTAGAAATTGTCCAGTTATCATCATTTCTAATTTAATCATGAAGACACGTCACCCCTACTGAGAAACACGGTGGCCGCAGCATCATGCTGAAGAAAAGTTTATCATAAGTAAATCAAAGGCAATTCTGCAAAAACAAAACAGTTAGAAGATGCAAGACTTGAAATTGGTATGGATGAGCAAGTCCCAGCAAAACAACCAGACGGTTCTACATTAATAGGGTTTAGGTCAAAGCCCAGTCACACTGCATGGGATCGTCTAGTCAATGTCCAGATCTTGAAGTCTTGAAAATTCTGGTTCAAAGTCACTCTCTGCCCAGTATGAGTGAGCTTGAGCCATTTTGAAAGGAGTATATGTAAACATTTCTTAGGAGGTACAAATTTTGTAGATCTGCTCCAAAACACTTGCATAAGTGCATAAGACTGACATGACACTGTCATAAACATGACACATCTGTCATGAACATGAAGAAGTCTTTATGAATGTTTGTAACTGTTGTCATGAAGTGTCATTCGGTAAATAATGACACTTTTAATGCAAAGTTGGTCTAAAAGTTGCATCAAACGTCCTTTAAAAGCGCCAACTTTGCATGGTTTTGTAAATTATGATAATTTAATGCAAAGTTGGCATTTTCAATGGATTTTTAATTAAACTTTGCATTGAAAGTGTCATTATTTACTGAATGACACTTCATAACAACTGCCATAAGCCTTCATAAAGACTCATTTATGTCCATGACAGGTGTTGTGTCATGTTTATGACAGTGTCATGTCAGTCTTATGCACACCCCTTCAAATTAAGTGTTACCGGATAATTACTGGACGCTGTGTTGGTCTATCACAGAGAATCGTGATGAAAAACATAGTTTGTGGCTTGTGAGTGATTTTAAAGGAAAACGTATGTTTGGATGCACTGATCCTGTCACCTGCAGTTTGCTCTGGAGCCAACCTGTACGATAATGAGATTATAATAATACCAAACTATAGGTTGCTTACTGAATAAGTGTGCTTATATAATGCTAAGGATGTAGTAGAACTTGAATTTTAGGCCAGAAGTGTCTGTGATTGCCTAGTGAGAGAGGGGTTTAAGACATGTGTGTGCAGTAGCAGACAGAGTCGGATACAGAGGCGAAAGAAGAGAGGAGGATATAGGTGAGAGGTAGATAAGTGGTGAGTGGGAGTTTGAGTGGGCCGAGGAGAGGAGAGAGGAGAGAAAGGCAGTGGTAGAGCTCTGAGATGGAACAAAGGGACGGCCGTGAGAAATAAATGTTCTGCATTTCATATTTTAAGCTGGATTTGTAGAATGTGTAAATCTTTAAAAAAAATCCTCAATAGAAACATCTTTCTGGAGGTGATTTGTGTGTTTTATAATGGGGCGGGGGGGACAAAAACATTCATATTTTAGAACACCGTCTTTCGAACAACTGGTATGAGCAGTAAAACAAACAAACAAAATTGCATAATAAACAATTTTCTGCTATTCTTCATGTGACCAGTAGGGGTCAATGACCATCAGAAGATAGATAGATAGATAGATAGATAGATAGATAGATAGATAGATAGATAGATAGATAGATAGATAGATAGATAGATAGATTAGCTTCAGCGTCACAATCTGTTACCACGGAAACAAAGAAATATGTCAAAAATATGCTTTGACATTGCCTTATGAGTAGTCAGACTGTTGGGGCTTGGAAGGATGATGCAGAAAGAGAAAGAAACACAGATATGCACTAGTCACTAATGGTTTCTAAAAGCAACAATGAGAGCAATTTAAAAAAGAGAAACATTTCAGTGAGGTTTTAATATTTTCACGTTTAATACTAAAGCACAAGAAACATGTTTATTCAGCCCCCAATGTCACTTCTTTCTTTCTTGGAGCCCTAAGTCTTTTTAAGGGATGCCTGAACTCGTTTTACCTCACATGGAAATCTTCTGTCGAGAGCAGTTTTCAATGCTTGTTGCCACAGACTCTGGTGGGATTAGATCTTTGAAGACTGTAAGGGTTTATTTTTATTTACTTTGTTTTTTTTAAGTCCAATTTCTTGTCATGTGAAGTGAGAGGGTTTTCATTTCTGCCATTGTAGGGTTGAAGGAAGCTTTTGTAGAATATCTTAAGCTCTTTCTTCTAATTTCCCAAAAGCTAATAGACAATGGGGTAATTTGTCTTTTTCTGCCAAAAAAAAGATTAACTCAATTTATAACATGTCACAACACAGGAAGATATTCAGCTAATCTCAAGGTGTTAAGTTTTTACTGCTTCTCAACCAACATAAATTCCCCAGGCTGAACTCAGAGGGGGAGAAACACAGGAAACACAGGAAAATGGAAAGAAAAGAAAGCGGGAAAGGGTGAGTGAGGAATAGACACTTCTCTGCATTTCATGAGTGGAAGATGCATTATAAAGCTGGAGAAGGAAATATTGGAAAGAAAGTAAAAATAACAGGAGATGAAAGCAGTGGGGGATCACTGTGATGTCATTTCCCTTCTTCAACTCCCTCCATCACTTCTTCCCAACCTCCCGAATCCACCCTAATACATAACACATTCCTGTAAAACATTTTGGTGATTGTTAAGGTGTCTCACATTCAGTATATAAAAAGACACGACTGCAGAAAAACAAGGTCGAACCACTCAGGGAAACAAGCCCCTGCCATGAGTAGTTAAGGCGTTCATAAGCGTGTTTGTGTGTGTGTGAGGTTGACAGGCTGTCGGGACGGGAAACATGAGCCTGAAAGCACCAGCTAATGAAAATAGAGAGAACTGGTCTTTTTCAACATGCATACTGTGCCTGATTCCTGAAGAGGTGGGTCACATTTATGACAGAATAGGTTGATCTGAGACCACCAGGATCCATACTTTCTCTCTAAAAAAGGAAAAGAAAACACAGTCTGTGAGAAAGTGGTAGAAAAAAAGACAGGTGGTTGCAAAACTTTAAAATGTTAGAGGTTTTATTTAAGTAAAAATAACTTTCACCCCTAACTATGACATTACTACTGTAATGTCAAAATTCTTATTTTGACATTACAGACAGTCACTGGCAATTTATGAGGTAGACCAGCTTAATTGTTTGCAAACATAAAGATACTTGTAAGATGTGGTGAAGATGATGTGCTGAAGTTCAAACCAAGCTGTTTGTGATTCTCATGTGGGTTTAAGATTTATTCTTTTTTTTTCCTCCTGGTGTTTTTGAAAGACTGTACTGTATGAAATCAATACATTTTCCATGAACATAAATAAGGAAAACATATATTTTCATGTATTTATGAGTAAAATTAGTTTGGATGGAATAAAAAAGCACTTTGTGTTCACTTTGTCTTTGAATAAAGTCCAAATTCCAAATATAGCCACTGGAATTTCCTGAAATTATACGCAACAACAACAACAAAAAGTTTACTGCAAATCAAAACCAGCTCGGAGACAGGAAACTCAACAATAACTCACGTTTTTGCATCACAAAGTCTAGAATCAAGTCATCATCAAGTATTTAACTGCAAGGCTGGATTGTTTTTGTTCATAAGCTCTTGTACTTTAGATGTTGTCTGTTTATTCCACAAATGTGTTTTGTCCTGTTCGAAAAACACCAGCGCCGGGCTTGTCTCTTCATCTGCAACTAATTCAATATCAGATAGTAATAGACACTGACTGAAACTGAATTATTTTATTGTTATTTTCCTCGTGATCAGGAATTTATGTATTGTAAACCAACCCTGCATTTGGGAAAGAGAGATTTTGTGTTTTTAACACAGCTAACAAATGTCTCATGATTTGTTCCAAAACATTTCCACTTAAAGAAATGTCCTCATTCATTAAAAGAGGAGAAAGTCCCTACACCGAAGCATTTGTTGCTCGTGTTGCTGCCAGGGAAGGTGTAAAAGCTATTTGTCTCTGATAACATAGATGCATTTAGCAGTATGGTAATGAGAGCAAGTTGAAAAATGTGTTTGTGGTGAGAAAAAAATGGTGAAGGGTTGGAAAACATTTGGTAGTTTTGCACAAATTGGTAGCATTTGTCATTGCAGAGCAGTTGGAAAGCTGCTTTGGGTCAAAAGTGCTAACAGTTTAATAAACCACAAATAAATAATTGTCCTTTGTGCTTCGTTGTACCCAGAACGTTTCCATTTTGCAAGAATTTGAATTTCTCAATTGGAATCCTCAGCAGTAATTTACGATGTAATGTTTTATGTCTTGCAGGAATCGGGAACTCGCTACTGAAGTCTTCGGAGATTATGCACTTTGTTTTCAGGAAGCTAAGAAACCTTTACTTGAAATTGCTTATGTGGTTGTTGCAATCCAGCTGCATCTTTTGTTTTTATCTGCTTTAGTAACCTAATAACTACAGCAGACTTTTCTGTGTGTGGCCATTTGTTTTCCAGTCACTCAAACTCCCTATCTGTGTTCAATCAAACAATCTTATTTTTTCAATTTATCTTCCACTGACTTTATGAGGATTCTCATTCACTTCACACTCTTTAATGAACTGAAACATTTTTTTTCTTTTTTCTTCTTTTTCTTTCTTTCTTTCTCAAATCCTTTGCCAGGTAATCACATGACTGCCATTTTGGGGGGAAACTCAGGAAGGATATACCTGAATAAACACCCACCTACGTATGCTCGTGTGTGTGGTCATTCACGCAGGCAGAACACAGCTGCGCAAATCCTCTATTTGCATCAGTCTAGGTGAAAGGAGCTCAACGTTTTCAAGATCCTTATGTGTGTGGGTTGCAAGTATTCCTACATAACTCTAGGAAGCCACAGTTTGTGTGTTGAGGAAAGAAGGTGATCAGGCTGAGTGTGTGTGTGTGTGTGTGTGTGTGTGTGTGTGTGTGTGTGTGTGTGTGTGTGTGTGTGTGTGTGTGTGTGTGTATGCCCATGAGTGCTGTGTTCATCAGACAGCTTGTAATTTACAGAGGAGATCATGGAGACCTGCGAACGGCCAGGACCCAGGGGAGCCATCGGGCTGAACACGCCGGCGTGCCCTGGGAAGAGACCCGATGTCTCTCGGATAGAAACAACACACACGCCCTGTCAAACAGCAGGGGGGATGGATGGTTGGATGGGGAGAGGACAGGGAAGTGATAAAGAAAAAGGAAATGAGAATAACAGCCGGTGGACAAAAGGAACAAAGTGGTATGAAGCGATAGGAGAAGGTGTGAAAAGACAAATATTAAAAAAGCGAGAATGGTGCGGTATCCGCTACTCGGAAAATATATTGCCTTGCAGACCTTTTCGTGGCATTGAACTGTTCCACATTTTTGCGTCGTTAGAATAAACCTCTGCATGTTTGACAGAGAATTTCTTTCAAAGTGACTAAAACTGTGCTTAAAATGTGAATTGGAAGACACAAAATCACATTGTTTTTCTGTCCCCGATTAAGAAAAGAATCCCAGCAACAGGTTGCTTCCACTACCTTGTTTCAACTGTGCCGGTTTCCTCGTTGTTACTCTTCCATGAAGTCCAAATTTGTAGAAAACTTACATTTTTCTTCCACTTCCCATTGAAGAATTATTTAGTTCTTGTCTATCATGTAAAATGTCAGTATAGTGCATTAAGGTTTAAGTTCAAGGCTGTGGAATATTTTTGCCATGCGCCACTGTTAATATCTAACAGACAACGCTTGGTGGGAGAAAAAAAAAATCCTCAAACCCATATGTGTCAAAAAGTTCATATTTCACAGTTCCTCTCAATAACTTCTACATGCCATGAAGTACCGATATGACAGCAATTTCCCATCATGCATAAGGAGCAGACTCTGCATGATGACAGCTGAGCTGGGTAACGGGACAGCTTGAGATAAGCCAGTTTACATGCCGTCTGTCTTGAACACAGATGAGCTCCAGTTGTGCTAGAAAGACATAAAATGGCAACATCTGTGGAACCTCCGAATTTTATTGAGGACTTTACTGATTTATGACTGATATCCAGACGAATGAATGTTCATGTTAGAAGCAAAATCTTAAGTCGTGAGACATGTTTCAATATTTTTTTTCATCTTTAGTTTTGAAATTTGAACTTCTCAGCGTGGCTGCTCTGCATGAGTTTTTGCCCCCTGGCTGAACACCAACTACAGATACTTCCTAATGGAAATCCTCTTGTCTCTTCTCTCTGATCCTCTGCTGCCCCTCTGGGATTGGGTCTTATGTTTGTCTTCAAGTGCTTGTGAAAATTGTGCTACATTACTTACTGTACGTATGCATTCTTAGGTAATTGGATGGGACTTTTACAGCGGCTGTTCATCACTCTGTAGAACCCGCAGACCTGGCGAGTCGAGCTATCGCATCAGATCTTAAAGGTCAGACCTTCAGGTCAGCGACAAAAGTCGCATTAAAGGATACTTGTACCTTTAAATTTCTTATTATCTTTTGAGAAACTATAAACCGGTATGTTACGTGCAAGGAATAGCCTTCCCCCCCCCCCCAAGCAGCCAACATACACAGTGCCTTTGTACAGCCAAATCTCTGTAAGTGAGGAAAAAACACTGAGTCTGTGTGACTAGGTATGCTGTGAGTTCCAGGAAGTGTGATCAAAGCCTCTTCCTCTTCTCAGGGACCAAAGAACATGGGAATATTTACAGCTTTGTTTGGTGCTGGTGCAGAGATACCATTATTAGACGTGCAATGCAGAATCTTTGGCTGCATTGGCGGATAGTTAAGAGTCCAGCTTGAACAGATCGCTAGTTTATTGGGAGGGATAAAAAAAAAAAACTCTAAGCTCCTCCTTGGATTCCAGTAACTAATTTTTATGTCTTTAGACTATGGGAGGAAACACAAGAACTTAAAGAAAAACTCCTCTAATCCTTTGCCTCTCATCCAGAGAAACGGTGTCCTTCGCAGTTCCTCATATTACTGCAGAAATGAGGTTTCTTCCACAGGAACAAAAAAAGGAAGAATAAAATCTCAGAAGTAATTTACAATCAGGAACTGAATTCCAAGACATCCCTTCTTAATGTGATCTTGTTGTTAGAAATATAAGTATTTGAAGCCATTTTATCTGAGTCTAAATGCAGAAATATGACATTTTTCTCATAGAACAAACAGAATCACCTTATTCCTTCAGAGCCTTAATATGAAACCCAATAAATAAATAAAAGCATCCAAAATGTTACCTCACAAGTACCAATTAATTAACCATTATGTATCTGCAAAATTATTCAAAAATTAAGTCTTGGCCTTTGAGCTGCTTCAAGCATTCAGCATGCCGAGATGAGAGAATTTTCCTCAGTGCAGACAGAGAGTTTGGGTAACATTGGATTATATTAAGCAATGCTCTTATTAATAGATTTCCACAACATTTGAGTAGCACTTGTATGCATTCTGTCAGTGTCACATTTATTGCATGTGACACTGACAGAATGCACCCACGGCTGGAAACGGTGATATGGATGACAGTTTTGGTGTTAAAGGGGGAAATGCTGAAATGTATTTGGTAAAAAAAACTTCTCATGCAGCTAAAATGTTAAGGACAAAAGTTAAACAATCTTTTGAATGTTTAACTTTTACAGTAACCTTTACAGTGATCTAAATAAAAGACATTTAAATTCAAATCTGATACATTTTATGATGAAGTAATCCTTTATGGATCATTCAATTGACAGACCGTCGGTGATAATGAAATGCACAAATACAGTGGATTTCATTGCTGAACCAATAATGAGGTGCTTTAAAACAACAGAGAAAACTTGGTTAATATTAATGAATGTCCTAAAATATCAATCTTTCAATTTTTTAACCCTTAATGGAAAATGTGTAATGTGGATGTCTCTTTTTACAATTTTTCTCCAACTTCATTTTCTGTTTACCATTAACTTTGAAATCTCTTCAAAAAATAAAAAAATAGAACAAAATAGCAACATCTTGTCTGAATGTGTGCAGTAACAGTTCAAATCATGATAATCTTAGGCAGGCAGTAGAGCCCTGATGTTTTATTGCTTATTTGTGCAGACAAAACACACCTGCCTGTTTTTTCAGACAGCCATTAAATTATGAGACGATCACCCCGGTTGCTTTGGCTCTGCCACTTTATAATATTATTACGAGAAACATGACAGGTGTTTCAAATAACGTTCGCTCGTTATTTGAGCGAACGAACGATATCAGCAATGTTTTATTGCAGTCTTCCATCAACATACCTGCCTCTCTGCGTTCTACTTCATTTATTTTACTGATACAAACCTGCACGTTAAACAATGCTTTAAAATGGCGGAAAGATAACATGACTTCCCAGAACTCTAAAATGGCTAGACATAAAAAATGTTTGCACCAGCTTGAAAACGTACTCAAACTGGTTTAACATGTTTTTTTGTTGTTGTTGTTTTTTTAATTTATGTGATAAAACAAATCAAGGTAGGAAAAACCTGTGATACTGAAGGAAAAAATATGGATTGGTTTCAACATGTTTTGCAAATAAAATGTAACTTTTATACGCTTTCCATAAAATTCTGTACTGTTAAATCCTTCATCTCAAACTGCAAAGAACATTTTACAGAAGTGGTTTTGGTCAGATGAGACCTAACATGCATGGAAAATCTAAACGGCGTCAAAAATTAACAGTGCACATCAACCTGAGCACACCATCCTTATGGTAAAGCTTGATACTGGCAGAATTACGTTGTGGAGATGGTTTTCTTCACCAGGGTCTCAGAGGTTGGTCACAAGTGTTTCTAGTGCTGCGAAATATTTCGTCCACCAGGACAAGGACCCTGAAGTTTACAGCCAGAATGATAATTGAGTGTGAAACTCCAGTTCTTGAGGGACTAAAATGCTTAGATGTGCCCCTGGGCCAACACACCTGAATAAAATGATTGAATTCCCTACTGGATTTCTACTGGATTTTCTACTCCAGTAGAAAATCGAAAAGTTCCAGGATTCTGGACCTTGAGGAACAAACCTCAACGCCTGTGGTGGATCAAAGCTTATCAAGGGTTAGGACTGCCGAGTAAAAGCTCAGACCTAAATTCAATTGAGAATCAAAGGCAAGAATTTAAAACTCACATACAGTTTCTGACTAATATGTCTGAGATTTTTCAAATTCAAATTAACTGGTTGAATGCAGAGAATTATGGAGAACCAAGTAAATATATATATTGAAAAAATACAATCGAGAGAACTCTTGATAAAATAGTCTTTCCCTTGATGTATTTGATGTCTTTCTACTTTTGACAATAGGAGCCTGCCTGTAATGGTCATTTTATTTTTTCACAAGACCAAACCAGGGCGGGCCCCAGGCCTCAGCTGCTATCTCAGCGTGACAGTGTGTTTTCTGAGTGTGAATATTTATTAAGGTGGCCAGATAATCAGCCGCTCACCGATATTTGTGTTGCCGCCTCAGGGGCCAGTTCAATGCATGAGGTTAAGTTTCATTTTTTTTTTGCTCCAACAAAAGACTGAATGTGTCTCCTATGAGCAATACATCATCGCTTCTTGGACGTGATTTCAAACGTTAAGTAGAAGCTCAAGATCCTCAGTCATAATTACTGTAAATTATGCTGCGGTCTTTGGATGCACTCCGAGGAGACGTGAGAGCGAAAAGCCACAAATTGCCAGACTAAATGCTAATATGGTGCGGGTAAGCTTAGCCTAAATCCTTCTGGAACAGTTTCATCTCCATATTTTGTCGAAAACCTTGGCGGGATCTGGCTCGGCTGACGGAAACCAGAAGATGATGCCCTGGTTCTTTCGGCCCTTGTGAGGCCAGACGATCCTGCGGAGGCCAGGATGGCACTGGGATGTTGAGCAGCGCCCGGAGCCTGCTCTGCTGAACCACATAATTCCCTCTCAGCTGGAGGTTTATAGAGCAACACCACTCCCTGGGAAGATGGGCTTTGAGCGCAACAACACCCACAAATCACTAATTTCATGGCTTGACTTCCCCTACAAAGCCAGCGCATTCTCCCCTGTGGTATACTTACAGAGAGGGTTAATTTTCAGGTCTCTTTTGCCCAGTGCTGTTAATAAAATTGGGACCTCTGACTGGACAGGAAAAAGACTCTATTTGGGGGGGATATGAGTAGGACCAGATGGTCAAATGCCCACAATTTGCTTCCCCCTGCAAATTAGGTTGAATGACATCAAGGCAGCTGCTGATGGAGAACTGCAGGAGATTAGGAGGATTTTGCGAGTTGAAATGTGTGTGTGGCTTTTTTTAAAAAATCAAACTATGTATTTTAAGAAAACCGAAAAAATAAGAGCCGCATTCTCACTTCGAGCAAAAACCAAGAGCCTCTCTGCAGATTTCAGGCCCCTCCTTTGGTACTACGAACCCTCTTTGGATAATTAATCAGAGTGTTTAGGTGAACATACCGCAAAGCACAAGTGGGGGGGGATCGTCTTTCCTTTACCAGTGGTCTCTTCCTTTAATTTTAATCCTATCCTCCCTCCGCCGCGGCCAGAAGTGGCGGCGCGGTTGGCGGCACGCGGGATCTTCCAGGTGAGGTTTCAGCCAAAGCACCTTGAATAATTAACCACGTGGTGGGCGCGAGCCTGCTCGGGTTACGCAGCGAACTCGGGTTACCGCGTGTGTACAAACAGATGGAAGCGAGTACGTGAGCACGCGCACGGCCACGCGAGCACCCTCCTGCATACACACTCCCGTCTTCCTCCAGCGCGTCTTTGTGGGAGGCTATCTCTCAAACCACTTCTCTGGCTCCGTGGGCCAACTCCCCTCCCTCTTACTATCTGCTGTATAATCAAACACGGCTTCAAAAAATAAAAAAAATTAAAAAACAGCTTAGTCCTTCCGACTGGCACACGATTGTGTTGTTGCTATGCCGCCTAGAAGTCCTGCACCAGGGTAAAATTTCACACTACTGTATCGCGCTAAGTCCGGTATTCACGTTTTTCCCTAAGTGTTAATGAAAATGCGCTTTCCCTTTAAGAAGGAGCAGTAGCATTTCAAAAATGACTTAAACACACTTGCTTCAGGCTGTGGGACACTGTAGACGTGCGTTGCCGGGTGTAGGTGCCAGATTGTTTGTCAGTTTGGCTTTATGGCTCCACAGCTTAAATCTGTCATTTGGTGTAAATGTATGTGGTTCGTTTATGATCCGCTGACCTCCACTGACCTCTCTTCCACAGATTATGTTCGCCTAAATAAGTGTCTACAAATTCTGTTGAGAACTCGGATACGAACTGGAAGCGGTTCAAACACGTAGATATAATTGCAGTGTGGGTAAGGACACTCACATTTAGAGGGATGCTCATCATTTGTTGAAGCAGAAAATGTTTTTTTTCATTCGCCCCTGCAATCCACTTTTCTGAAGCACATCTCAGGCTACAACATGGTTTGTTATTGTAAGCAGACAGCATTCAGATGAAGCAATCTATCAAAGTCAGGGTATCATTATAACACTGTCGGAACTGAACTGCTCCTGAATAAGCACGAAAACCAAAAGAATCCACTGCCACCCTAAATCGTTTCATATTAGTTGTTGAAAACGAACAAAAGCTACTAATTGGATTACAGAAAGAAAAGTTAAAGCTGAACCTTTTTCAGATTTATGTCTTGTAACAACCTCAAACATGAATGAATTTTATCAGTTTTATTTGTTAGACCAACACAAAGTACTCTATGGTTGTTAAGCGTAAGGGAGACGGTACATGATACAATGTGAAAACTATATTCAGATCCCCTGAGAAAGTTATATAATACGAGTTATAATGGTATTTTAAAGCATTTTTTAATTGAACTGAGTTGACACTTTGAAGAACTATTCTAGCTAGAAAGTTAAATGCAGAAAAGCTCCAGCTCAGTCAGACTGACTGGAGAGCATCTGTGAACATCAGTTTTAGGTCTTTCCAAAACTTCTCTGCTAGATGTAGTTATATGCTATTCTAACATATGATTAGGATAGATTTTATATGGTGCTTTTCTTTTCGTTTTGGTACTGTGTAACAAATATGAAGGAATTCTGAAAGACAAGTTTTAGCTATTCAGGTAGTCTTGTTTAGTTACCTCTTGCAGACCAGATTCAGATCATTTGAGGGCCACTCCTGGCGACCTTATTTAGCCCATTTCTGGTTTGCGAGAGAGAATCTGAAACAGACGACTGATTCAATAAAGGTTGGTGTACAGTTGATATTTCTATAAAACACAGTTGCTAAGGTTTCAAGGGGTTTTTTTTAATCGAGATACAAAAAACCAGTGGTGGGAAGTAACAAAATAGAAGTATTTCGTTACTGTACTTAAGTACAATTTTCGTGTATCTGTACATTACTTAAGTAGATTTAATAATGGATACTTTCTACTTTTACTCCACTACATTTTACAGTAAGTATCTGTACTTTCTACTTCACTACATTTCTACAAAAGTGTCGCGTTACTCGTTACATCCAAGTCGCATTGAGCTGATTTGTCCCTTAAAATGTGAAGTTCGGGGACTTAAGGTGGCGCCGTAAAATCCAAGCAATAACGTCACTTACGTGTTTGTTGTCACCCATCCGTCCACCTTTACTCGCACGCGGAGCTCCAGACATGCACAGTGGTTTCCTCTGAGCGGGAGAAAATGTCTATCTAATCGATAATAGCTTCATAAATCATAAGATATGGCGACATGTAAAATCAGCAGCGCTT
>CAEGAF010119234.1:0-12405 GCA_903067075.1 Micropoecilia bifurca
TCAGCCTCCCCCGCCCCGACGCTCTCCAGCTCTTCCTCCTCCTCCTCCTCCTCCTCCTCCTCCTCCTCCTCGTCCTCCTCCTCGTCCTCCTCCTCCTCCTCCTCCTCCTCCTCCTCCTCCTCCTCCTCCTCCTACTCCTTTTCTGTGGGCGGGTTGGTTGGTTGGTGGGTTTGGCTTCATGACTCGCCTCCTCTGTTGTAAATAAAGTCTCCTCTCTCTCACCATCCACTCCCACATCCACACGCTGCTCTGCTCCGCGCCCAGCTGTCACTGGAGACGCCGCTCCACGCTGCGCCATCTCCGCGCGTCCAGCTGCGCTCACGTCTGATCCGGAACCGGAGCCGTTAGAAACCGGTGCAGAACTGACCGGAGACCACGAACCGGGAGTAAAACTGAGAAACATGGCTTCTGGAGATAAGGAGACCTCTGGACTGTCCGATGATCAACTCCAAATACTGGAGGACAACTTCAGGATCAACAGACATCCGGAGGGGACGAGCCTGATGCTGATCGCTGCAGAGGTCGGAGTGTCTGAGGAGGATGTTCAGGTGAGACTTGGGCTTCAGCTTCAATGGAAATATATCACAATCTACCTGTCTGAACCGTGGACATCTCCATTTTATAACACCAGCATGAAAAAGTGCTGCTGATTCATAGCGAGTCTTTTAAGTACTTTTTTGTTGGCACTAAGATGTTTCAGACTGATAGTCATTTCATTTTAAGGAAGTTTTGAATGACTATATGAAACATGTATGTGACGCAAACAGCTGGTTTGGCGCTGAATGAAATCATCTGAAAGTGTCTGCACATCTCAGGCTTTCAGAGCTGAGAAACAGAAACTGAACGTGTTTCTGGTTTTGAGAACAAGTTTCTGAGCAGGTTTCTGATGATCTAGATGCTAAATCCTGAGGTTTACACTTCCCAAGCACTTCTGAAATATAGTTTAAACCAAAATAGCACGATTTCCAATTCTACCTGATAGAATGCAGCTGGAGAATTTCCTCCAGCTGCATGTTTTTGGATTCAACTGGAGAAAATTCTGACCTTTCACAGATATTATGACTGTAGTAACCTAAAGTTGTGTATATACTGTATGTAGTCAACATGTTTTATTACTCTAGAATCTGAGTTAGATGCTAAATACAAAGGGACCCTAGAACATATCCATGAGGAACTCCACATCTGATTTATGTTCTCCTGAAGTTAAAATTACAACATAAAGACAAAAAGTAGAATTATCAAATAGAACCTGAGCCAGTTTAGCACACATACAGTACATAAAGAACTGTAATATTAAGTATTTAAAGACAGAATTTCTGGATTAATCACTGTTTAGGATATAGGTGAGATAGACATCTACTTGTTTATATATATATATATATAAAGATGATGAAATGCTTTCCAGACTCCTAAAATATTTGACCTGTTTTGTAAGTTAGTGCCAATAAGAAATGAGTGAACTTCAGAGTTCGCAGCAAATTCTTCCACTGCTGAAAATGTGCACAACATTCCCTACTGACCGCAAATGTGAATAGAAAAATCCTTAGGTTTGTAAATGTTGTTTCTTAAATGCTGTGCCGCCCTCTGACCGAATGGCTCCCTGGGCGATGTGCCACTAACAATAAAAATACAGTCAGTTAATGTAGATTTTGCTTAATTTCACAGTTTTCAGGTATTTGATCTTCAAATCGAATATGAACTTAAATGTTTAAAAGAGTTAATGCTGTCCTGCTGTTGAACCTTTGAAGCCTGTGAGCATTCAGAGACCAGCATAAGCATAACTTGATATCAAAGCTTCAGGTGAGAAGATTTGACTTGTTTTTCTCGTACAAAACGAGACTAGTACTCTTGTCAAGTTTGTGATTAGGTCACAGCAGAGTTGAATGTCCTGCTGAAGCTTATTCATGCGTGTTTAAGGGACTCGTCAAACTGAATTAGCCGTTGCTGAGGGCGTGTCTACATTGCTCTGGATGACTCCATCATGACTTTCAGTCACAGGCCGCCTTTCTGCTGACGTACATTAATCACACACACAGTAACATTACTGTGTTGTTACTTAATGCTCCCTACAGCCTGATCAAAGTCTGCCCATGATAAGAATTGTAACGTTTTCAGGGTTTTGAACGGTTTAAACTCTGATGCTGAATACATAACCAGGCAGAGATGTTTCTGTTCAACAGAGAAGCACAATAAAAACTCAACGGTGTCAAATTCAACTCTAGATGTACTTTTAAAAACAATCAATCAATTAATCAATCAAATTTTATTTGTATAGCACATTTCGGCAGCACGGCATTTCAAAGTGCTTTACACAATTTAAAATTAAAATTAAAAACAGAGATTTTGAAAAAGATTTAAAAAGATAAAAACATTATTAAAAGTAAAAAAATAAAAACATTTAAAAAACATTGATCAATTTATCCATAAGCAACTCTAAACAGGTTGGTTTTAATTTGAGACTTAAATGCACTCAGTGTTTCAGCTGCTTTACAGTTTTCTGGAAGTTTGTTCCAAATTTGTGGTGGTAGAAGCTGAATGCTGCTTTTCCTCGTTTGGTTCTGGTTCTGGGGATGCAGAGCAGAACCAGAGGATCTGAGGGGTCTAGACGGTTGGTACAGCAATAACAGATCCTTAAGGTATTGTGGTGCTAAACCGTTCAGTGATTTATAAACTAACAACAGTATTTTAAAGTCTATTCTCTGAGCTACAGGGAGCCAGTGGAGAGACTTTAAAACTGGTGTTATGTCTCTATCTACCTGGTTTTAGTCAGAACAGCAGCAGCAGCTTCTGGATCAGCTGCAAATGTGTGATTGATTTGTTAGTCAGACCTGTGAAGACGCTGTTGCAGTAAATAAAGCAGTTTATTCAAAGAATGAAGCATTTTTTTTAGTTTGTTAGGCATAACTGACTATCAGAAATAACATGTCACTTGATTACCTCCTTCTCCAGCATGAAGCCTCCCACCTCGCACCTATCTGAGACATTCCTTCAGCTTTTGCATCTGTCTTATCAGCTGCCAGATGTGAAGTTTCAGAGCCTCAGTTAGACCCTCAGTTAGCCTCAGTTAGACCACAGAGTGAAGAAAACCTCAGACGAATCACAGAGTAACTACTGGTCTGATTGATCTGATCCAGGTTCAGGTGTTTCAGGCAAATTTCTGCCCGCGGTTGAAGAGACTCAACTCTGACATGGCAACTAAATGAGTGTTTCTCCAAACAATCACTCGCATACTTCAGGCATGATGTCTTTGTCCGTCAAACCAGTTACGCCAGCTTCAGTTACTGTGCGGTTTGCATAAGCAGAAAGACAAACAAGAATATTTCAGCATGTTGTTATTTTACAAAGGAGAAGCTACAGCCAGTTCTCCCACATCTGGTTTGGTCTGGATTTGGTTTGGTCACAAGATCAAAGTTCAGCCCACAGCTTGAACTCGAAATTCACATTTTTTATAGTTACAATCAACGGAAACGCCACTGTTACCTAGCAACCCCAGTCAAGCCGAGCCTGTCACTTAGCAACCAAGCAGAGTCACAACAAATAAAATCATCATCTAATTTGCCAACAAATGACGTAGGCTGTCATTTTAGGAAGGTGTCAAAATACAAAAAACAAAATAAAAAAAACAACCAAAAGCAATAAATAAAATAAAAATCAAAACCAAACACAATCCATAAAAATAATAGAAATAATAATAATATGAAGCATTTGCAAACAAAATTCCAGTTAAAAAGACATGAATGATAATTCCAGTGAGGACATTTGGGATTATCAAGATAATTTTAGACTATTATGTAGCTAATTGATTTATTGCTTATTCAGATATTATTTTTGTCTTCACTTGTTTTTTATTCTTATTTTATTAATACCCACAGAGGGAAATCCTGGATACCTGCATAGATAATGCATTTCCTGATGACTTGAAGAAAATCAGCTGCAGTGACTCAATTTGCATAAATGAGTTGAAAAAAAAAAACAAACACAGATTTAAACAGTTATGTGTTGCTGAGGCAGGAAACTTGTTAGGTTTGGTTGAACGAGTAAAACATAAGTTTTCTCAGCTGTAAATAGTCTTTATTCTTTTACTGTTTTGCATGCAAAGTTTTTATATGATGAAGTTAAACACTGAAAACACAAAATCCTAGCAAGTATTTTGTTTCTATTTTATTGTGCAAATATCTTATAGCAAAATATTTATGTTACAAGTGAAATTTAATAAAAGTTATAAGTGAAATAACCTGTCAGTGGAACTAATAATTCTTCCTCAATAATAAGGAATTATTATTGCCTCAAAACAAGCTGCTATGTCTCACTGAATACTTGTAAGTTACCTTATTTCTAGTGTGACATTTGCACTAGAAATTAGGCCAAAGCTACTTTGTAAGGTTTGTGGTTTTGCAATGAAGAGCTGGTTTTGGCATCGTTGTGACATTTTGCACAACGATGCAACAACATTTTGCATGCAATCAAAAACTTCCTATTTACATGATGTGTTCTAGAATATTTTTCTAAAGTCATAAAAATATACATGCATATAAAAATACAGTTATGTGGCACAATTAGTTTTAATGTTGCAGGATTGGCACAAACATGCATATGTAAAGGTTTGTTGCACTTTTCTCTTCTCTCCAATGAATCAATACATTCAGGTGTGGAAGGATATTTTCATTATCCAGTTACAACACAGTATCAGTGTTGTGTAAATGAAAAGTCTGGCACTGATTAGCTGTGATTCTTTAAAAACAGATAAATGTAGGAAAGGAAAAGCTTAGAAAATTAAAAAAGCAAAAAAACATGGAAAACTTAAAACCACTAATACTACCAGGCCTAATCTTCAGCCTATTACATCAGAAACATTTAATTATGTGGCCAGGGAGGCTTGTAATCCAACCCTTTCTGTGTTTCCATTCACTGTACACAAAGGTGGGAGGCTGAGCGGACGGGGAAGCCCAGTCCAGGCAGGATGAGGTAAAGGTCTGGCCTCTCATCAAAAGACCTGACTTAACTCCTCTTTTCCTCCTGAACAGGGTTTTGTGTTTGTTAACAAAGCGAGCATTTGGGGAGGGTTTAGCTAAAGGAACCCAACCCAACCACCACTCCCATTTCACATTAATTATATTTACATGTTCTGGCCTCTGTGGTGGATGTTTAAACTCTGGCACAAGTCGTCTTGTTTGCTGCAGCATTAGAGTTGACTTATGTAATTCAATGCAAACCATGTAGCAAAAAAATAAATACAAACTACTTTAAGGCTTGGCAGTATTGCTAAAGTTTGCTGCTGGAGTTTATGAAATGTGAAGTAAAGTGCGAAGGCAGCAATTTGCACTTGAAAGAGCCGCATTGCACAGTTGGAGACTATTGATGAATTGCTTCGGGGGCTTGAGTTAGTGTTACTCCCAAGTGACTTTCAGAAGAGAACCTGTGTGTTTTCAGTACAAAACGTGGAAAATGTCCCGCCTGTGAGACAGTTCACACAACCAGCCTTCTGTCAGAGAGCCTGTATCTCTCCTTTCCCCTCGGCGTTATCAAGATTACGTCAGCGGTGCTGTGAATCCCTTGACAACATGAAGTGCAGAGCAGCGATGCAGTAGGTCAAGGGTGCATGTTGAGGCTCTGCACAGTCATCTTGTGGTCAGAGTTTAATGGGGCACTTACTGGCTGAGTGGCAACAACTGTTGGACTAAAGCTCACAATCTGCAGTGGACAACGCATTTTAAATGCAACAAATGGAACAACAGTTTCCTGAGTTCAGTGCAAGTTATATTGTGAATATTAATGCTATACTGCATTAAATATTCAGTAAAAAAAACATAACATAAATGTAGGAATGCTGTAACTTTTGCAGATGTCACTTTGAGATGAACAAGATAGCCCATAATAAACACCAAATGTACAGTTCGATAAAGCAAATGGAAAATAAAATGTAAAAGAAAAAAGCTACATTGTAATATAAGTATGAGTTACCTTATTTCTAGTGTTGTTCTAGTGTTATTTCTAGCATGTGAAGTTATGCAAAAATGTACATGTTTAATGTCATCTTTGAACAAAATGACCACAAATTCAATGCAAATGTTAGCATGCTAAACTTTCACCACTGACTCGCATTTTCATAAGATAAATCTTAATGTTATCAAGACAACATGCACAGATTGACCCTGCACCCATTTCTACAGGGCTAGCATGCTAAAGCCTGAGTGTTAATTAAAACCTTTCCATAACACAAATGTTATGCTATGCTAACTAGCATGTAAATCTGTACATGGTAAATGTCCACTTTCTACATCCCATATACTGTACTAATGTTAACATATTCATTTATTAATTTTGCTCAACACAAGGAAGCCAAATAATGAATCTTGTCAAAAGATCAACTTGGTATAACTAGCATAAAAAATAGAACTGCTAACTATCAAATAAACCATGCTAGCATTAGCATACTAAAAAGTTGCTATTTTCGCTATAGTCTAATGGCAATTTTCTAAAAACCAATTTTAAAGTGAGTGCAAAATGCATTAACTAAGATGTTGATAGGCTATTTATCACCCTGCTAATATACTCAGTTTGTTGTAATTATAACATAATAAAGACTAAACACAAACTGGCTATCAAAACCTTTTGTTTTACTTTCTTCAAGGGGACCCGTGTTCAAACTAAACGCATGTTTTTCAGCCATTTATTTTGCAGCTTTAAGTTTCCTGTATAGTGTTTGTTTAGTTCATGTGACTTTCTTGAATGGCTGAATCAGAAACAAACTGATTAGGTTTCCAGTTTGAGAATCACATTCACCTTGTTCTCAGGTTCAATTATTATTGTTTGCATTCAAAAGCAGCATGAGGCCTCTGGATAAACATCAGTTTAGAAAAAAACTAAATTTATCAGTTGGCAGCACATCAAGTCCAACTGTGTAACCATCATGTCTTTGCTTTACATTTCAATATGAAAAGTTGCGTCATTGTTCTGGTTGTTCAGGCTCTGCAGCCTCAGCAACCCTGGAAAAAACCTGCAACCTGCTTTAACAACTTCCTGTCTGTTTTTCTCCCACAGAGATGGTTCAAGCTGCGCATGGCAAAGTGGAGGAAGGAGCAGGGTCTACCACCAACAATTGGATCAGTGTTGGACTGAGATTTACTGACCTCCTTCTGATGCACAAACTCTTCTTCGCTGACCTTCTTCCTCCTGGACGGGCTGACCGACCTTTTCTCTTCGCCTCACCATATGTCCATCCCTCCTTTTTGTATCTATGAAGCTCATTTGTCTTTGCAGAATATGAAGTTGTTGGTGTGCCATTGTAACTGCTTTGTTTACATGAATAAAGACGATGTAAGTGGAAGGAATTTGCTTTTGCATTTGACAGGATGCAGCAGGATTATACAATGGAGGGAGGATGAAGTGCTTGCTTTTGTTTTTCAGTTGGTCTCAGCAGTAAAAAGATGTGAGAGAATCACTGCTTTACAATACATATGTGGTTAAATCTGGAATGTTACCATTTAGACGGTGAGGGAAACAATGGGTTAAACCAGTGCAGGTGATGTCATTTGTTTCCTTTATCTCTATTCTGTGTCTTAATGCTGCACTCCTTCCTCATATTTGTGATGTTTTGATTCCTTTTTTATTGCTGTTTTATGTTTTTATTTTTGTACAGTACTTTGGTTAGCTGATATGTTGTATTATAAGTGCTTTAAAAATAAAGTGATATGGTGTGGAAAAGACTGGATGCTGTAAAAAAGCATATGGAAATGTTTATTACATTTTTTATCATTCTTAGGTCTGTTCTGTCTATTTGAGCTGCTTTTATTACATTTTATTTACTCATTTATTTATCCGTGACACAAACAGGACAGAACAAGTCTGTAACTGATGCATTGCACCAACAGCAGCTAATTTGCAACCTCAGTCCTTGGTTGAACATTTCTATACGTTCAATCAATATATATCAATCAAAATACAACAAAAATATATACATAAATCACTTTAAATCCAAATAAGCTGCTGGTCTCACCACTCCTACTCAAGGTTTACAATCACATGTGAAAATAACTGTAAACAGATTTCAATTATGCAATAACACAGCTTTGAAAAGCAGAAGTAGAGTCTCCTGCACAATCAACAAGAATGCAACCAAAACACTCTTTTCCAGCAGCCATTGTACAGCGAATACAAAGGTAAAACGAGCTGACCAAACGTTCTGGAGCTCAGTTTGGGTTGCTAGGTAACAGGCTGGGCTTAGCTGGGGTTGCTAGGTGATGGGCAATGCCTGCTGATTGGTGATATTAATGTCCAGAGGTTTTTTGAAACAATTCATTTTCCAGATACCAAAAAGAAAAACATTAACTTATTGGCAAAAACATCTGGGTGTTTTAAAGCTCTTTGGATGTTTTTAGAAGCAGTAGAAACCCAAATGTAAGTTGTAAAAAATGTGCAAAATGTAATATTTTGCGTAATATGTCCCCTTTGAAGAGAAAATTAGAGGTTTCAAAAGTCTTGACTGTTCTCTAAAGAGCCAGAAGGTGATGTAAGAGAGAAGGATCTTTCCAGGGAACAAGCCTGGAGTAAAACAGATAAACAAACACACACTCGCCGATCGTGGGAAACTGCTGAGCTTGAATAAAACCAACAACCAACATGCAACAGATCTGTTCACAGAGCAGCTTTTCCAAAGGTGCTATGAGCTTATTAGCAGGCATCTGCTTTCATATCACATGGGCTTTTACTCCTCATTTTGACTGAACACACAGTGTGATGTTTAGTCACTTCAGGGGATTTTTCCTCTTCAACCAAGTGTAAAAAAAAGTCACACCCACTGAAGAACAAGCACATTTTTATATTCCCTGCTGAAAACACATTACATATCTCCAGACCCCCCTCTGCTCTCTCATAAATCATAGATTTAATCTCACAGTTTGGATTGCATAACATCACTAAATGCTTTCAGGGTTAAATGGAATATTTTTCTTCTGCGGTTGCCGCTAAATACATCTTGTATTTATTAATACCTTGTGCTTTTCAGTGACTCAGTTGGTGCCATATGTGTCATTGTGGTTTCTTGGTTCTCTATTTTTTATCTCCCTTTCTGCAGTTTAACAAGCAGTTATTTTATTCAATAAAACTTTTTCCCTTCTCTTCTATTCTTATCTGAAAAACCTGTTCCTCCCCCTCTCCTGTGGGGGGCGCTGCACCAAAACCTCCTGATGGAAATGAGATGAAAACCCTCCAAAGAAGACATGAGCAAACAACTTCCTAGTTTGCAAAATGTAAACAAAAATGGAGATTTCAATTTCTCCCTTGTTTTTGTTAAAAGACCACAACCCATTTCTCCTGCTAGCGCCAGACTCTAATGTCTGTTTTGGTTGTATTTACCCAGAATGCCCTGCATTGTAGTTCTCTTCCTGCTTTTGGAGCGCTCTCTGGTCCGCTTGGTGTTCACATGCATTTGAGTTGTAATAACTCTCAAACAAACAAATAAACTAGACTTTCTAGGCAAATTAGCAAGAGTTTGACTAAAGGGGAATGAACATGGATGTGAATGCACCCTACATTTTTTTGCTTTTCTTCTCTTTCTTTCTTTTTTAGTGCCGTAATGCTCCACTTGTGAAGGAAAATCTGTTAGTGTTCACCTTGACACTTACGTTCAAGGAGAAATAAAGAAGAGCCTAACACAGTACATCAGTAACGTGTTGCAGGTTTGCTGTACTGCATGTAATCAAAGCAGTGAACTCACATTATGTCCTGCAGATAAAAGCTGCATTTTCCATCAGGAGTCACATATTTTGCTGTTGTGGAATTGAATGCATTAATTTCACCTTATCTCTAAAGGCTTCTCCTCCTTTACAACATATTCCCATCCTCTGCACAATCTGTTCCAGCCTCTTAAGTATTTTTAAATGACTCAACACAAGCCGTCCGTCCCTCTGGAGTCTCATGTCTAATTCTGAGCATGCTCTGTTTTTGTAGCGCCACTGTTTCCAAAACATTCATCATAGCACTTCTCTAAACTTTCCCCTTTTCTTCTGACACATTAACATCTGGCAGAATAAAGTGTATTCATGTATTCATCCATTCAGACCTAAATCCAATAGAAAATCTGTGGCAGAGCTTGAATATTAATGCTCACTCTTCAACCTGAGTTATTTAAATGGTAATACGCAAAATTTGCAGTTGTGATGTTAAAGAAAGTTGCTGTAAATAGAATATTTATTATAATCCAGATTATAATGCAGTTAGCAAACAGGGCATAACATGAAACTAATCTCCAGATTTACTCTCAAAGACAAATTTACCCAAAAGTGAAAGAGTTCGATCTGATGGGTTTTTTAAAGTGGGAGTTTTTAGAGCAGTCACTTAAAATTGTATCATGAATGAGAAGTACTTATGTTTTCACAACCTCTTTTTTAAAAGTTTAAACACCAGAGGTCAAAGCTGAGCCAGATTCGGTCCAACATGTTAAAATATGATGCAACTTGATGAAGATGTGAACAGAGCAGGAGCAGATTGTTTCTGCAGAGCAACGAGGAATCTACTGAATTCAGCCTCCATCAGCCTCACAGATCAGACCACTTTACCCACACAGACTAAATTTAATCTGTGAATTTCCTGATTTGTCATCAAGTTACTTTCTGCAGCTGGTTGGGTTTCAGATCTCTACAAAGCTCCTGTTCTGTTTTAGCAGAGCAGAGGTTGAATATGATAAAATAACTCAACAAACACAGACTGTAAAACAATAACGTGATTGGTTTGTATGTGCTAATGGCTAAACCAGATATTTACATAAACTGAAAAAAAGACAGAAAACTGACATTAAATCAGACCAAACTTGTCTTGTTACTTCTATTTGCGAAATGCCAGAGAACTTAGTGAGAATTTTCTTCAAAAACAGACATAACTGGGTTTTAAACTTTATGACACATGTGAACCTTTTGGGTTTCCTCTTACAAATGGCTGATAGGTTAAATAAAACATTTGAGTTAACTTGAGTCACACCTGTGGGTGTGTTTTAAGGCCACACCTGAAACTCACTGTTTTCTTGTTTGACACAAGAAATCATCCAACTTATCAGGAAGAGGAATCTTTTAGAGTCTTTAATAGTTTTTATTAAATATAATTTAGTTTTAGTCTAGTTTTCTTTAGGTATAGTAATAGTTTCAGTTTTTTATTATTATTTTGGTGAATTTATTTGGTGCAAATTCCAAAAATATTAGATTATTGATTGGGTAATAAACATGGAAACTATGAAAACTAATGATATTAATAATTTCAGGTTGTTTTAGTTAGTTTTATAAATGCATATTGTTGCTCCAGTTAGTTACAGTTTTTCCCCACTCGTTACTATTTTTACTTGTTTCAGTTAATAAAAATGTTTTTCCATTTTCAGTTCTCATTGTCTTGATCGTTCTTGTTAACTATAATAACTTTGTTTTTGTTTCAACGTCACAAATCTCAGTCCTGTGGAGAAATTGTGGGAAGATCTGAAATGGACTAGATCTGAAATGCCGACTAGATGGACTCGATTCCAGCAGTTCTGTCAGGAGAAGTGGACCAGAACGTTTGTGTAAGAAAACCCAAAAGGTTTGACCCAGGTGAAAAAGTTTTCTCACATTTAGAAAATAGAAATAATTTTGGTAATTTTAGCTCAGCTGAGACATGAAAAGTTTTGTCTGATTTAACTTCAGACGGTGAGAAAGAAATAAGTTTGTGTCATTTTAAAATATATATATATATATATTTGCTAACAACTCAGTTGGCTCTTTTTATCCCCACCTACTGTGTTCAGAAATCTCCCCATCCTACAATTACTCTTCCTTATTTTACAACACAAACAGTGGCTGATTGAAAAAACTCACTCGAGTTTAAACCCGGCAGATTTATTAGTCCAGCAGCAGCAGCAGCATCATGTGGAGCTGCTGCTGCCAGTTTCTCGGCGCTCTGGGAAAATTTACTGAAGGGCCTTTTGTTGGGAGAAGGTTCCTGTTTCTCCACCCTAACTGAGCTGTTATGCCCTCAAATGAAGGGACTTGTTTTCTCAAAAGCTCTGCTTTTTCCTGCACATCTATGTCACAGTTTTTCTCATTTCTCACAATTAGAATGAGAAAAACTGCTCAATCTTCGAATCATTGTGTCACTTGTGCACAGCTAAATAGCGTTTTCTTTTTCGTCCAACAATCTATCAATCAATCAAATTTTATTTGTATAGCACATTTCAGCAGTACAACATTTCAAAGTGCTTTACACAATTTAAAAAAACAAAACAGAGACAGAGATTTTGATTAAAAGTAAAAATAAAAACATATAAAAACATTGATCAATTTATCCATAAGCAACTCTAAACAGGATGGTTTTAATTTGAGATTTAAAGGCTCTCAGTGTTTCAGCTGTTTTACAGTTTTCTGGAAGTTTATTCCAAATTTGTGGTGC